>JAAAKL020001825.1:0-28823 GCA_010016065.2 Carybdea cf. marsupialis auct. non (Linnaeus, 1758)
TAGGACGGAACATGCTGCTTGATCCTATCAACTAACCTCAAAGTCGTGCGTCCGACATAGCCAGCCTCGCACTGGCATGAAAATGGATAGACAACGGTGCTGCAATTTGTGGAAGGCACACGGCCTTTGTGGTTAGTTGAGAACGCTTTCCTACTGGAATAAACAACAGTGTTTCGGCGTTGCCCACATCAAAGCAACAAAACCGTTGCTTTGCAGACAAAAAGAAATTGTCTTTTCATTGGGCCTTTTCAGCTAACCATTTAGTACCATCTACTCTGATTGGTCAAAACAACACCAATCTAGCAATCAGACATCTGATTGGCTACTTTCATAGCACAGTTTGGTATAAGTTTTACTGATTTCTTCCGATCTCAATTCTGATGATTTTGTACTCTGAGGAGTGTCAGACGAATTAAGCTTTTCAGTACTAAAATGTTTTCGTTGTTTCGTGCACTTTCATTGCTTTTAGTTGGAGTATAAGTGCAGTCTGTTCCAAGATCTTTTTCTTCGACGTTTGATACTCAATGCTCAATTCATCCCTTTTTTACTTCTCTTTTCAAAGAACGTAAAAACAATTCCTGTAAACATCTATTTTTATTAAAACCTCTTCGTAACTTCGTAAAAGCCTCAATAAAAACCCATGTTTCTAATCTAATGCTGTCATGTTCTGACAAACAAACAAAATTACTTTCTCGGCTGCACTCAAATCTTACGATAGTAAAAACATAAGATGTCTGAAACCTTCATACAACTTTACCAAAAAGTGAAAATCTCAAAGGTGAACTTTAAGAAAGGTGAATAACACTCAAACTTAATAGTGAAACATTTTGGAATTTTGTTCTCATTACGTTACCGTTTATATGGATCATATCATCAGATTGCTACTGATACCTATTTAAACTAAAAATGTATTCAGACACCATATGGCAAATGGTAGTTTTCCATGAAGGAGATGCTATAGTATTACTCTTGATCCTTAACATGACTTGCTAGTTTCTATAGTAGAGGAAATTACACCAAACAGCACGAATTCAGACTTAGGTACCAGTATCTTATGTAATTCAATCTAGATCACAAGGAAACCTTTGATTACATTACCAAACAAGAGACATCCGAGTAGCGATGATGAGACAAAACCACGAATCCCCACCACACTAAACCATTTCTGAATTACCTCGCCTAATAACAGGTGGCATCATGACAATTCATACACGCCTCAAAGTAAACGGCCATGGGCTTACGGATTAAAATGCTGACATAACAATAACTGGCTATTTTACACGTACTTGTTAAAAAAGGGTACATGTACGTTGCAGAACTCAAAGCTATTCTTCATGTTTTCTGATAACTTAAGTTGAATCAGTACTTTCGCCGTAGTTTCTTCCATCTACGAAGAAAGCGAAACGTTGTTGAAGTGAAATGTAAAAATGAATAAATTGGGCAGGGGATAATTTAATTTAGTAATAATTACATAATTACTTAATTTGAATTTGTTGTCGCTATTTGACTAAGTTTATAACTTATTGTCACAGTCTACCATGTAATCAAGACACTTATTAGTGTCATTTTCTGACAATATGACCGAGTTAACATACTTTCTGGCACCTGAACGGTATCTTCTATCACTAATTTTCGAATTCTCTAATTTTTAATATTGTAACACACGACATATGATTGGATAACTGTTGCTAAGATACGATATCAATAAGACTGAACCAGGTCTAAAGAATCTATGCCGGCATATGCATTTGCAATGCTACAAAGGAAGGACATTTGTCTATTAACACTTAAGCAACACACAAGAAATGCTACGAACAAAAACAGAAATAAAGCATGTGCGTAAGTAGCTTTCTTCTTTCACGAATAATGGATACTTTTAGAGTAATTGATAGGATTCGATGCCTGTCGCCATGAACCGTAATAAATAAAACTTCAAAGATCTTATTGACAAATTATGTAGTAACAAATGAGAAAAAGTTCCTTTTCAGTGATTTTCTTATTTTTCAATACCAAATCCTGTCATTTATGGTCAATACCGAAGGTAAATATAGCCAACCATAATCAATATAACGACAGCTAAAATTACGGAGTTGCGGAACCAATTATCAGAAACAAAGCTCTCGATAAGCAGATTCGGAAACATGGGTTGATGTCAATGTCTTAGTAGCAGGCAAAATCTAGTGCGAAGTGTGTTCTGTGTGACCACCTTTACTTTGGCAGTCTTATTATAGTCGACGGTTTCCAGATTTGCTGCAATTTATGGCATATTGCAGATACTTTTGCAATTCTACTTTTCATTTCTGGTTCCTCATTTCCATCAGATTTGGGTTGAGCGCCCCTCAATAAGAGGAATCTTCCACATGTAGATACATTAAGCCAAAATTGCAAGGTAGAGCAATGCAAGGCAATGAAATAAGTTAGAATGACTAAGAGAAGCAAAAGGTAAATAAAAAGTTCTTGACCAAAAACATTAAATATAAAGGATTGCATAAATAGGTGTACAGTAAGCAACAACTACCACCACAACAACAACAACAAAAATAACAAAGAAACTTTTCGGACCGTGCCATAAACGAGTGAAAACAGTATACAGGTAAGCAAATAAGCATCAAAATGCAAATGACTTCTGCACTCCTCTTAAAGATGCTCCAACACATCATACCCAATACCACTTCACACACACGCACACACACGCACACTAATACACTAAGCACTTATACTTAAAAAGTCACTACACTCATGTACGAAAGAGAACAAATTAACCCTTAAAAACTGCATAATTTATTCAAAAAACGTTTCCTTCATAATGTCTTTACCTGCTCCCCTGACTCTTAATCTGAAGTAGCGGTGGCGTAGCAAAAAGCGCCTGCATAGACTTTTCTTTAACTTCTTTTTCTCTACACCGTGGCGGAGTGAATGTTATGCACATCCCGGGACGTGAAAAAAGCATGTATACCAAGGGCTGTCATTACTCGAAGAAATACTTTTTCATTACTATGAGATATGCAGCTAACAATTTCATAAAATAATATACAACATACCTTCATCTGGTAATACGCTTGAAGAGGCAGAAGATTGTTGCCTAGTTTGGCTTTGTAGTGACACAAAGTGAACTTTTCCAACGGCGGGCAAAATCGCACCGGCTTTATGGCGAATGGTGTGTCTACATCTTTGTCTATTCCCGTAACTGTTGACGTGGGATCATCCGACAACAAAACACATGGATGATAAACAACCTGGTCTACAGCATTCGACAGCAATGGAGCCATCAGATTTAATGAAATCTCTGGGGATCCTTCAAGGTCTGCCTAAAAATGAAAGTTTTCGCAATTACTCCTCACGTTGACGCTATTGGTAGGTTGTCATACAAAACTTGAAATGTTCCTCCGATAATTTCTCGACATTTTTAATGATATCAAAGTGTCACAAACTTGCCTTTTTTTGATAAGGTGATAAGGCGTAGCGAACTGGTCAATGACGTACGGTCAGCACTACAGAATATATCCAGTATACCTTAAATTAACGATAAAGCGTCCTCGACTCAATTACGCTCCCATACCCAAATAAGCGCCAAATTTTGGAGAAATATTCTCACAAGAGGCCAGGTCTAAAAATAAGCTCCCAGTGCATATTGGATGGGTGAAAAAGAAACATAGCCAGATGAAACCTATCTTCAAGAATCTGAACAAAGATGAAATGGAAGGTGTAACTCCAACGTTTCTTCTTTTAGCTGATGATACAGAGGACGAAGAAGACTTATTGAGGTATTGACAGGCTGGTCAGACGTTACGTTTCAATCTTGTGTATACAAAGCTGATGTACCCTTAAGGAAATTTCTGAGTTTTATTTCTTAATAGGCGCACGGTCCCAATCAGCGCCCAATCTGAGCAAGTGTCCCCCAAAAACATCTGTTTTAAAAGGAGTCCAGGGCGCTTAATGGGTAATATACAGTACTGTTACCACGGACGCAGACTAATATAAATAAGAATCCTTTTTCAATGTGGAACAGTTTCTTTACCAACTTCTTCAATAACTACGACCTTGTACATCATCAAGTACAACAAATCTATCTACTTTCATCGCTTGAGCACGTCTAGTTAACAGGTCTTAGATTTAACGTTGGCACTACAAAAACAATTTTTAAAAAAAATCGTCGGCAAGTTAATACAGTGAAATTAAGGACGAACGTGAAAGCTAGTATGAATTGCTATCTTACTTCCTATATACGATAAGGGGTCCATTCCATTATTTTGTAAATACGAGGTCTTTAGTTGCCAGAATGCTGAAATGTTGATATGCAATCGTCACCAATATCTACCCCTCCCCACTCGAAGTACCAAGAATATTTGGTCTACTCAAAAAGCTAAAATATGAAGGTTCTGGGCACGTCATCGTAAAAATCACCGTAGAAACTGTTTTCCGTCTTAGTAAGAGTTAATACAGCCACTAATAGTTGTTTATAAATCAAAGTCTGATGCAACTGCAAGATGTCCAGCTATAAACCACTGTTTACAGCAACATGCCAACGCACATTAACGTGGGAAAAACAAGCCAATCACAGCCGACCAACTACGCTTTTCGGTAATACGAAAATGTAGCCTGAGAAACGCAAGGAAAATCTTCGCTAGCAATAATGACTGATAAAACGATAGCTTTCCATGAGACGTAATAAAGTTGTTGGCATGGATATTGCACTGAAGCACTTGAAATACCTCGGGTTGCCTTGACATACGATTTATTTGTTTTCACATTGACGACTCAAACTAACAAATAACTGTACAAAGAATATCCACAAGGGATGAGTTTCTAAGCAATGAGTTAGAAGTCTTATCAACGGATAGTTGAGTGAAATAAAACTATACTGTTTTAGCTTCTACCTTGCATCCTGTGTTTTATCGATGACATTAATTTTGAATTACACAATTTAATCTATATAGTAAAACTATTATAGAATGCAAGAAAGTGATATCTAGTAGCCAAAAATAGTGATCAACCTTTGAAGTCTTTCAACCTATTAACATCAAAAAGCGGCACGATAACTGTAGCCAAGCATTAACAAGATTTAATCTTACAAAACCTCGCCGTCATCGATATGCAACCAGATTATTTTTCAGTATTAACATTCGACCGCACAGCATGCCGAAAACGTCAGCCTGATTTGCCCTTGCGGCAGGGACCTGGTAAGGGAAATACGTCACAGAATCCTAACGTCAAAATAGAAGATTCTCTATGCAAGAAAACGGATTCTTGAACATACACTTTTACACGAAGGAAAATAGTGAGCATTTGCCTACTAATTTATACTGACATCTGTGTACGTATGTACGTATGTACGTATGTACGCATGTAAGCGTGCAAACGTGCTTTCGCGAAGACGCGTAAATTAAGATGCACAGAGTGGTCTGCGTATACATGTTGTCTTCAGTACAACCATTTACTATGTTGAGCCTCAAATAAAGTTAGAAAGGCAATTTTTGTTAGTACACGTAATTAAGGCCACCGATTTAAACTTGATCACAATACCAAAAGTTCTGGCGACAATAAACCTTTTTTTCTGATGGATCCAGAGTGCTTTCTCGGCGCCCTAGAATCTTCCAAGGCGTCACTGCCTCATTTCCTTTTTAAACGGTGTTGGACTTTTCGCCATATCATAGTATAGCGAGGCACCATGTACAAAAATGAAAGATGCAAAAGTGAATACTCGTATAGCAATATCAATACCTTGCAGTTGACAGATCCGTAAATTTCGCAAACATCGTCAATATGCCCCTTTCCGTGCTACATAAGTAAGAAGAGTTAAAATGCCACTGTAATATCTCGTTATCAAAAGGAGGGTCGTATATAGTCGATACGGAACAGAACCGTCAGTAACAATTAGACTACTAATAGCATTCTCCCCTCATCAGTTTAAAATGCAATGTCCAAAAAGGCTGCAATTTACCCTCCCACATTCAAAATCATCGTTTCGAGTACAAACAATCGATAAAATGTATCTGGCCACCGCGTGAGAGCTGAAACAATCGATCCGATAGAACAGACTATATCCAGGCCTAAGCTACCGCTTGCCAGGTTTTTGGATACCTGCTTAGTGTATAACAACGTTCAAAGAAATTACACAGGTACCTTCGAGTTTCGTTAACAAGGGCTCCGGTGAGTGACGTGGGGCTCGGTACATGCAGTGCTTTCATAGTTATTGAACGGTAACAGTTTTCGCTTCCCTTTATTTCAGAAGTATTCAAAGATTGCTTCTTGTATGAACCCTGCAACAACCTTTTTCAAAGTTGGTATCTGCAGGTTCGCCGGTTTTATTGTCTTTAACATAAAAACGAGAGCACAGCAATCGGCTATTTGACAGGCATGGTACATTAATTGTAGGTTTTGTTCATCAAATTCAGTATATTTCCAAGTCTAAGGGTGATGTTATGGCAACTAAGAGGACAACTTCATTTAATTCCGCAAAACAAATTTTGTTCGGAATTTTAGGTGATATTATGTTATGTTACGTTACATTATGTTCTATTATGATTGACAAGTCACCACTCTGACTAATTTGGACTTAACTCAAAAATACAAATGGGCTATTACATAAATCAGAAGAGTGGAAACTTTCAAAGCAGTAGATGATAAGCCATATCACGCAATTCTGGGAGATTATGCATTATTTTTAGCGATAATGATGGGATAATAATAACAATTTCTGCTAGTCGATAAACCAGTGATACATATATTTCAAGTCTTTACAAACTTACGGGCCAAACGATTTAATATTCGGTTTCATAATACCTGAACGGCTCTTATGTATTCCTGTAAATTGAATTGAATACTCTGTTTGCCCTTAGGTGCGTAAGGTCTCCAGGATGGCATCTGAAATGTAAAAGTGAACAGAAAACTGTTTGATCACAAAAAGTGTTAGTGGTATGAAAAAAGAAACAACGGAAGGCCGATCGAAAAAGGCAACAAAACGAATAACCGCATTGGCGTGGTCGCGTAAAGAGGGACGTACAGCAGGCTTGAAGAAGGGTCAGGAGGCACTAAAAACAAAAAATAAACAAAATAATGGAAAGACTAAACTAATCACTCTGGTAAACAAGATACTGAGAGTAGAAACGAATACATCTAGTGATCTCAACGATCATGTAATACAACATTTAAGTCAAAGTATGACTGATATATCTTTACTTAACAATAATCATCATAAAGAAATCAAGACTGTAGGAAAGAGTAACCCGGAAAAAGAAAAGAGGCAACAAACTGGTTAAGAGGTAGGTACAATGAAAATGAGTTAAGTTAAAGACTCATCTTGAAGAAATAAAAAGGAAAGTAACAGGGAGCAGCAAAAAACAACCCCTGTATAAAAAAAGTAAAACACCGAATGACCAAACGTGCGATAAAAAAGTCCTAAAATGTCAGTTAAGATTAAGGCCGATAATAAGTGGGCAAACCAGGTCTTGTTACCTTGAATTTCTGCATTGGTTGATTTTTAGATGCAAATATCCCTCTGATTGCCGATGGGCTTGTTTCAACTGATGTGCCGAATGGCATGGAAACTGATAGATACTGCTGCAACTCAAGTAACTTGTTATTCCAGGTCTATGACAAGAAAATAATGTTGTCAACTTTAGTTTCGAAATTTTTCGAAAAGGTTAATAAGTAAATCTATCACGTACAATAGCGAGAGTAATTAAACTTGTCAACTAAACGTCATTCATCAAAACGTTTTAATAGAATACCGAAACACTATCACGAATACAGCTGTTTTCCCAAATCCCAAATTCATCATTCAGTGTGTATTATCGTTGATCATCTTTTAGATCTAGACCCTACAAGGAGTAGAGTCACAGCAGCCCTATTGAATACTCCCGTCAGAAAAAGTCCAGGATGTCCACCTAAAGCCAGCAAAATTTACGGAAGAAGGTGACTACTTTCTATACAAGAAAACGTGTACTTACTTCGTCGTTGTGTGTACCGACAACGTCTGCAATTGAATGCAAAACTGTATACGAAATGGATAGACAGACTCTAAAGGTATGGAGACGGAAAACATAGTTTTAAAACCACGGTCATAAAAACAGGTATTTGCAGCAGCATCAAAACACAATAGTAAAGAATACAAAATATACAGTAAAGAGTTCAATTGTCCAGGAATAGAAAAATAAAAACAGATAAAATTTTTGCCTATCCATCAGACTAACAATTTTCGTTCCCAACAATAGTTTTCAATAAAAAGCTATCACTTCCTTGCCTCAAGTGTGGCCACTACAATTTCGAGGGATGTCCGAAGTGGTGGCATTGTATAAACAAAGAAAAGTGATTTTGACAAAAAGTACAAAAAAATAGCAAAACTTTATCTGTTTCTATGAACATGATTGTTAAAAATACCACTAAAATTTTCATCCGCATTACTAACAACGGAAGAAAGTGGCTACTTCCCAAAGGTACAACGACATCTACTGGGAAGCTTCATCATTCACTTATGGCACACTAAATAGCGGTAATCTCGTTCATACATTGCGCCTATGGGATCCTGGTAAATCTTCATATGTTTTCCTTAAAGACAGACACATGAACAAAACGGAAACGCAAGTAAGAAAATGATGAGAGAAATCATAGACTTAAAATTTTCAACAACTTATCTTTGATATTTTTCTCGTTATTGTGCATTAACCACAGGTATGTAACCCACAAATGGCCTTACAAGCAAACCGTAAACTGCAAGTAAACTGTAAGGTCCTCTATTTGTATGCAAGATAGCGCACAAACCGCTACAACAGGATTCCTACATATCAGACGATTGTAGTATATTTCTCACAACCCTGCCAAACTACTACTCAAGTCGTGATAAAGTAGGAATATGAAGTTATCAGTTTGGCAATTAGAATTACAGCAAGTCTACCTTCATAAAACGGAACACAATTGCTTACAGTTTTGTGAAATTGATTTCATCGTCAACATACGCCAACTCTTCGATCAATGGAATACAACACAAGATGAGGTTATTCTATAACGAAACAAGAAGAAGACGTTTCTATCAACTTGTGTAAAAAATATTTATCATGTCTTGGCCGTCGAGCCACAACTTATTTTCCGGTTTATAAACAAAGTGAATTCATTAAGAAACTAAAGCAAACTCCACAGATACACGAGAACTAAAGCAAAGAAACTCCTGAAACACATTGTTGCACTTAACGTTCTCGTTTAAAATGATGTCAACCACTACAGAGGGCACAACAAGCCTAGACAACGGACTCTTTTGTGAAGGTCTAAGACCTGCACCCTAGCTCTTCATCACCTTGGTTCCCAAGAAAATCTCTACAGCGTTCACCCCGATCCCGATCAAAAATTGATAATAAAACGATTCATTGAAGCCGAGGTACATCATAAGAAAATGTATGGGTTAAAAATGTACAAGTATATCCAACGGTGGAATAGGTTTCTTTGGTTGTGTTTATAAAGAATGTATTTTTTATTTGAAATAGGACGTTAAGTTATACGGGAGGTTGGAAAAGCTGAGCCTGATCTAACAGTTTCTATAACATCTTGTTCGTGCATCAAGAAAAAGGAAGAAGGCCCTTGCCCGTTTCAGAAACCCTCTTGTCAATCAGCCTTTGAGAGCTTGATTGATAATCAATTACTTGTGATTCATTCGATGTCAAATTTATGCTCTACCCCATACCTGTGATGGACGCCAAAACAATCTATTGTTCGAGGCTGCATGTTTGGTCAGCCTGATCAGAAAAACGCCTTCCCGTTCTATCATAGTGAGAATTCTTTTCAATATTTTTGCATAGTCGATGGATCATTTTCCAGACAGTTATCGACGTTTCGTTACATAGCCAGGCAACAGTTTTCATGTTAATGCTAAACACTAAGAAAATGTTTCTTTAAAGGGTAGGGTAACTAGCTACAATCCTTGGCCAATGGATTGCTTTTATGTCTTTAACTTCTACTTCAAAACATTGAGAAATTTTAGCACCTTGTAAATAACTGAAGCCCTGGTATACTAACATCTGCTTCGAAAACTACCCTGCTCTCCTCAGATCCAGCGAGATATATACAACTTAGAGGATCGGGAAGGAGTCTATTTTACAGGCTGCATTACAATGTATAGCATTTATAGATTACTTCGTATTCTATAGCTGATTACGTACCTGTTTTTAGCTACAGAAAGGGGAAGCCAACACTTTTTAAGGATCGAAACACTAGTTGTATGAGCGGCTAAACGGTTTAAAATAACTGCTTTTGACTCATAGTATTATACTAAAAATATAAGAAAGTTACGAAAAAGGGTAGATAGCCTTGGCCCGTGCCTTGGCCTTGGCCCGTGCTTGGTACACCCCTCCTCCAAGTAATACCACCTTCCGGAGCATGGCTTTGTCCTACTGTTAGTCAGTCCAGGTTGTAACTCACGACAAGTTTAAAGCGCCGCAGTGATGTCAATTACTCTTTGCGTATTTTAATCTTCGAACTTCTAAATTCTAACTGAGCTGAGAATTTAATTTTTTTATGCCAAAGAGATTTCCGAAGATTGCTTTCGAGCATCGAAGCCTCTCTTCTTCAAAATAAATCGATCATTAGTTTATCATATGTCATTTTAAGGAAATATACTCTCCATTCAAATTTTCAAGAAAGTTAACTACTCTGTACCATTTTTGCTTATGAATAAAATAGACCATCTTAGGACTCTACATGTAAGGTGCAGAAAGAGTCCAAAAAGTTTCAATAGAGAAAATGTCATCCCATCCCACCCTCACTTGCCGGCCAAGATTACTTTGAATTAAATTCTAGAATGGGGACTTGTTGTACATGACGTCAATTGTGGTAATTTTACTGAACGAAGCTCAGGGAGAAGGCTTAAAAAATCATGAAACCTCAAAGAATCAATGGCATTTGCAAACTGCATTTAAAGTGCGCTTCTTACGAAAAAGCAAGCCTATTACCTCTCGATTGCTCTTGAATTATTTGAATTAAAGAGTATTTTAATTGACGATACACTTCACCACACTGTAATCTATAAAATGCGGGCAACAAAAAGACAGAGCTTTACGTAAACGCAATATTTAGGGCTTGTATTCTTTTGGGATGTACAGAACACCACGCCCCGTGTGTGCTTGGAGACATGACCAGACACTATATGCATCAAGGAAAAGAAATCCTAGGCTCAAAGGTGACACTAGATGCCATTAGCTGAGAGAAAGAAACTGTTAAAGACTAATTTAAGCTAGCATAAAGGAATCCAAAACGGCTGTACCAAGCTGAGCTCTGTTCCGGATCAAAGAATGATACATAGACTAATGTTTAAAATACTAAACATTAGACAAGTAATCAGGATAAACGGAAAAGACCAACCAAATTGTTATTTGCTCATAGCCATTGTAGTTGGGTAACTCGAAGTTGTAATACAAGGAATAAGGGGAAAATCTCACCTTTCTGATTGCCACTGCCAGTACGTTGCGCAACCATGGCAACCGGTAAATAGGATTATTCTTCACTGCTTTACAAGAATCCACTTCCTTAACAAACTATATGCACAACCGAATAAAAAGAAAGCTCAATTTAACATAATGTCAGTTTGAAATGCACATTGCTGAAGCTGTAGGTGAAGAAATGAAGGGCAATTAAAACTTGAAAACTTATGTGAACCTGTAGCATAATGATGACTCACTTTATTAGTTCTGCTATGATATATCAGCAGATAAACTATCGTTGGATATATTCTAAAACTTAGCTTTAATCTTACCTTTGAGACTTTTTAAGCGTGCTAAACATGAAGGAGCCAGAAAACAAAATGGCATGGTGACATTGCTAAATTCCACCAAACAACACACTGGCAACATCATACTCACGACCGAAGAAATTTGGCAGGCATGGGGAAGGGCTTACGTCCAACAACCGACTTTGATGATGATGAACCATTAAGATGGTGTAAAATAGCCAATTCTCTAATTGGTATAGTGCCTTTGATCACCAAAATTATGTGATTAATCAAAAAGACCTAATGAAAAATGTATCTTTTGTTCTACAAACAAAGACTCCGCCCCTTGAACTTAATTAGCAGGAATGCATTGCTCATGTAGCACAGTAAAAATGCGAAGGGAAAGTGATGACGTCACGAATCAAAAGTTTTACAAATAATACAATCTAACTACAGATATCGAAAGGCAAGCTTGGAATAGGCTGTTTCCCAAAGTATCAGACCTGTAATATATATAGTGTTTAAACTAGAGGCGTTTGAATCTAAAAAATCTCTGGTCAAAACTCTATTAATGTTCCTTGGTACCTTAAGTTAGGAACCAGCATTAAACAATTGGGGTTTTCTTGGAGAGATCCAAAACTTTGAAACCTGATATCTCCGTGTTGGGAAAGGGCATCACTCTCAACTTTGGCCATTGACGTTCTCACTAATAGGGTAGCATCAGAATTGAGGTTTTTCCCCTTTATTCAAAAATGTTCCAAATCGTGACATCACACTTTCCCGCCGCATTGTAAGTTCTATGAGTACTCAGCTACTTGATATGGATTAACCTTCATTAAGGTGTAGAATCATTATCTTCAACACTGCTTTACTTTCGCTGAGGCCCGTTCTATTATTCATTTCGACTGTCTGTGATGATCATTTCATATCATATCATATGAACGTATATGATAATCATGCCATTATGCTGAGATTGACAAAAGGATTTCTAATCTTTATGTGGGCTGATTCTGGAACTCCCAAATGGAAGGCAAACGTAAACTTTCCTATAACATGGAAGGGATTATCAGCTTATATTTAACCACAGCCTGAGCGTGTGAGCAAGTGCTGCCATATAACAGAGTCACACTGCTTAATAGTGGTTTTGGTTTTGGAAACCTGCCGTGATTGCTTTCCTTAAGGAGCTCATGTTCAGTAGATAACAAAGGAAACATGCTGCTTCTTTCTGTGAACTAGCTTCAAAGTTGTATGATCAAAGTGGCCAGAATTACACTGGCAAGAAAAGGAGTAAACAATGTTTTTGACAATGAGTTCTTACTGGTGTTAGTTACATATGCCTATGGCCTTATAAGGTCTCTTTCAAATCATAGTAAAACACTCTCACAGGCCAGAGCAATCTTCACGATATGGGGCATTTCTCAAACACTTTGACACTGGAAGGTTGTAACAGTTTTGAATTTATAGTAGTCACCAGCATCTTCTGGATTGCATTTGGAAAAACTCATTGCCCTAAGGAATTGATTTAACATCACTGTCATGTACCAATTACTTTAAAATCAGTAGTTTTACAACTTGAGCAAATTCACAATAATGAAACCAACAATGCAGCACATACAAGAGAGGCATAGCAAGATTATTTCCAAAACATAAATATCACAATACACACTTTTGTAGTACATTAAACTGGAATCATAAATATAAATGGGCCTTGACTCATCTTGATTAACTTGAAATGACAAAAATAGTGATTTCTCAACAAGAACAGGAGCACAATATGTCAAAATTTAGAAATTTGGGGAATAACAAGTGAACTGACAAGTGCTATACATACTAAAGATGTAAGTTTTTATGATATTTTCATGGGTGACCCTGTGTTGTTATTGTATACATACAGCTTTTAAAAAGTAGTAGTTTCAAGTAACAGTCACTATGTTGGATATAGTAAATTAACTTCTTGGATGTTATAAACCTTTTTGCACATATGGTATCACACTTGGTATCACATTTGGTATCACATTTGGTATCACATGAGATTGTATTACATTGGCAGGTACATTTGTGACTTGATGATTTGTGTTCAGCCCCTGTATTCAATGGGTTCTACTTGACTAAAAGACAAAGTTTATAGTTGAGCAAATAATTGTGCACATATTGCTGATATGATTATGTATAAACAAGAAATAGATGGTTCTAAATTCTTTCTCTATGGGTGTCTGATTAGAGTGGGGTTAAACAATGTTATTTTTAACATATAAGATATTTTCAATGTATTATCTGCACCATTATTTATACGACCCACACCAAATGTCCTATTTCGAGTATTACTAGCCTAATTTACTTAGTAAAAAGTATAGAAAATGGGTTCCCATAATCTGAAACGGAAGCCAGCCCATGTCTCAACAAATATTTGTTCCTACTGAATTATTATACAAAAGACAAGGATGAGAATCACTGCTGATATCTGGATACACTATAGAGGAAAATGTCTGACTCTCTGTCTTTCTTTCTGTCTGTCTGCCAGCCTGACTTTTACCTTCCATTTGTACATCAATGATCTCCTCAATCTGAAACATAGTGTACCAGTGTAGCCCCCTGACTGTTCTCATGGGAAAAGGGTTAGGTCTGAGGCAATATGCCATCTATGGCTTCTGTGTAGTTTCTTATGATCTGATCAACCTGAAAATTTGTGTAAAAATGAAAATGACCTGCTGAGTATCTTCATTGAAGTGAGGTTGGGTTGAGCCTTTGGTATAGAAGGGGCATGGAAGGGGTATGAAAGGAATGCAGAAGGAGTATGGAGGGGCATGGAATGGGTATGGACCATGCTGTTTTTAGGATTCCAGGTGGAATGTAATGTGTAATATAAAGATTGTTACAAGAAGTAAATTCCAAAATATTTCTATTTCTAAGTTTTATTTCTGCTAATATGTGACTTTACAAAGCCATATTAACAAAACAGCATAAAAGATTGCATTTTGTGAAACTTTGTGATGGGTCAAGCTGGCAGCCCCACTAGACAAAACTATGTTCACTTTTAAATTATGGAGAAAAGGGATAACATCAGAAAATATAAAGCTCCCAAATCTACCTTGGGAACTACTTGACTAACACTGACCAACAAGAAGGGAGAGAACACAGGGGTGTCCTTTGTTAATAGGATACATAAATCTATGTTTGTGCTATATCTGTTTAACTCTTTGTTGTTCCATTAATGGCCTGTATGGAAAGTTTAAACGTCTGAACCACAGTTTTGTACCTGGCAAACACAGGTCATACACACTGCTTATGGAAGTATAAGAAAAAGCTTTCAATACCTCTGAAGATGATCTAAAAATCTGCATCTCATTAAAAATGTCATCACAAATCTTTTGCTCAGACGGCAAGTTTTCATACAGATCACCATGCAATATCTTTGCTCTTCTCTCCACAGTTGGGTAAGATCTGTAAAAGTAATTGACAGCTTACAAACACCAAACAATTCAAAGCAAAGCATGTTATTACTATTGGATGTCATTAATAAGTGAGGAGTCTTACTAAGTGGGATGGAGTTTCTCTTAGTGCTCAATAAATGCAAGATCTTAATAGATGGCAAGGTTAGATATTCCATGGTGATCAACAATCACAGATGAAGACTTACCATAATAACCCATTAATGTGCTATGCTCATCTCAAAAATTTAAAACTGCAAATGTGAGTGAAACTTTACAATGTTTCACAGAATTGTTGATGACGGTTACTGATTGACATGCCTCTCTCAGAAAATATCATGGTTATTGACTGAAATATAAAGATAATGACTTCCAATGATAAAATCCAAGAAAAGTAAGGACTCCAACTGTTTGACTTAAAAAATACTATTATAATGATACCTCTAAACCTTGGAAACAAATGCTAAGAACCAATCAAAAACTTCCAAATTCGTGAAAATACTATTAAAAAGGATTTTCATACAAAGAAAAAGAGATTTAATGGGTTACTATGTGGAATTGGATATTGATTTGCCTTGTATTCACATTCCCAATGTTTTCTAACATTTCAATACTCATACATGCACCATATTCATCTATTTCATGAACTGCAAAATTTTTATATCATTTTTTTTATTTAAACTTGTATGTATCATTTATTTCAATGCCAAACAGCATACATAATAATGGTGTATTTAACAGAGATGTGTATACATCTTGTATTAAGACTAAAAAGAAAAGAAAATAGAAATAAAATTCACCATTAGAGGTATATCAATTGCTTAGACAGTCACCAAAACATCATATAATCATTCCTTTACTGGCATCATTTCTTTCTAGCCTGGTTACATTATCTTCTTCAAACCTAGTTGCAGCTGAGGGGTGAATCCTTCAAAGTCACTTGTTTAAATATCCTTAGGTTTGCTCAAGGCAAAAAAGTGGGTTTTATGGGTTGCCTTTTATTCTTTCATTAATAAATGCATAGAAAATATCCAGTCAAAACTCTACATATTGTGGATTTCTGAAATAAACTCATGTAAGGTTCTACAACTTTATAATGGTTTATTATGGCTTTCTTAGCAGAACACTTTGAACAGAAACTCAAACTTGCCAGGAATTCAAGGTGTTTCAGATTGCTTTATTTATCCTTTTATCGTCTTCTGCAGCTTATTAAAGAACTGGGACTAAAAACGATGCATCATATTTTGCCACTATTCCGAAAATCAAGGAGTTTTCCATAAAATATAATGAATTTTACGGATCACTTATGTATTTTCTCCTCTCTTGATAATTTTGTCTTTAAATCATTACTAACTTTGTCAGCATAATTACTCTACCCCTATGTCTACAGATGCCTGGCCAGAATTTTGTGGAGCAGCAAGTCTGACCTATGGCAGCAAGCAATGTTTTCTTCAACTCTTTCCAATAACTCTAACAGAGGGGTGAACCACATACATATGTCTCTTTAAACTCAATCACACAGAAACTAAAGTCACTTATTACATCTTCCTTATGCTAGTCAAGTCTCTTGTTTGCAAAACACTAAAACAACTTTAAAATACTCATCTACTTGACATTAGTGCTTGATAATAACCTGACTAGGTGTATCCAAAATACTAACAATTTTGAGAACCAGGTGCCTTCTTCACAAGTGAAGTTATAGGGTACTGTATTCTTATTGAGACACAATCCCCAGCAGGGTCATCAACCAAATCTTATGAAACCTACCTACCTATGAGACAGATGTCATCCTTACCTTATAGCAATCTAGTACTTCAAAGTCTTTGGGTAGGATGGCAGGAAATAGGCTTGGACCAAAAGTAATCAGAATGTAATTATAACTAAACATAACTTGATTAATCCCACACTGAAATTCCAAAACTGGATAAATTTAATGTGATACCTAAGTACTGAATATAGTTTCTTACAGTAGATTGGATTCACTTTATGGCTATAATACAAAACTTACAATAACATTGTTTTTCAGTAGCTCATGCTTACCTGGAATATAAAATTGGTTCTTTCTTCTTTGATAATGCATTGGGTGACATTATTAATAATACTCTGATGCTCATTTTGACTGTAATGTATCAGTGACCCTAAAGAATGCTAAAAAACAGAGTTCAGAGTGTTTAAATGTAATGTAGGAAATAAGGGTTACAAATAAGAATACCTGCAAAGTATGACAGACAGAAAACTGCTGAAGCACCTTACATGTCTTCAAGCCTGATAAAAATTATCATAATGATAATGTTCCCTACTAAAATCACAGCAGGAGTTAAATTTCTATATCTCATAGTGATGACAGACATTTTCCCATTGTCAGATATGAAATGCTTGCCACAGGTTATAACTTGGAAAACCGATTTTAATACTTCAATACTGCCCACCTGATGTAAAGGAACAATAGTCTAAAGGAAAGATGTAAATATGAGTATGTTATCTCTTTTTTCTCTGCAAGTTCTTCATGCTTTGTACCTATCAGGATTCTTTACCCTGGAAAAATAAAGAATGCTGACTGAGACCTCCTGTTTTGTAAATTAAGGTAAAATATCTTTCACCAAGTATGAATCTAGTTCAACAGCTACATTTTAAAGTTTTGGTTGGTAATATCAAAACAGAATGGGAATACTTTGATCCTGGCTAACATCACCTTGCGGCTTTTTCCATCTTGAAGTGTGTGTCACAAGGAACTTCAAGCAGTTGATCCTGCGCCATTGTACAGTATAGCATAAATCATCACTCAACACAAATGTCTAACTCCTAGCTTAGTTCCACCCAATGAAGTGATTTTGTGCAATAGTTGAATGTTTGTAGTGGAAAAGAAAAATATTTATGGAAGGTATAATGATGTGGAGGAATATGGAAATAAATAACCATGGTGACACATGGATTATCTTGCAGACTTAATGTGGAACCAAAGGTTCCACAATCCCACATTTTATCACTTCTGGCACCAGATAGCCACTAAGTTGTAAGTGGTAGGGTATGAAGAAAATTCCTAACATGTGCAGCCATATTATATACAAAACTGCATAAGTTCCACCCAATACATGAAAAATACACGTGATAATTAATGACACCCACATTATGAACATGTACTTCTGTGTTTATGTCTCCATGCATTAAATAATTTCTTTATGATGCAGTTTTAACACCGTACAATCTACTTTGTAGGGGCTAGGGCGGTAGCCTACCCATGTACATGGAAATTGTTGGAGCATAGAGCACTTTAAGACTAGATGACCTTCCTTACGCCATCCAGGGCCCTTCCAGGATTTTAACCCTGACCCTCTTGAACTGAAGGCAAGGAACTTATCCACTATAATATGGTGACTTATATCACTTTATATGTGCTATATATGTATTATGTGTAATAAAAATGTTTAGAATCGATCTCTGTACATTTATTTCCTCAAAAATACAAATTCTCTGAAATTGGGAGGGTGGATGGGTGCAAGACTACGCTACAGTAGGCTACCGAGTAGCTCCGATGATGATAATTATGACAATAATGATACACCGTCCATGAAACAAATGAATCAGTTTTAATTCGAGTTGGTCAAGAACGTGAACTCCTGAAAACCATCCACCGTGGGCAACAGCAGTTGGGAATATCATCCACAACGGCACTCTTGAAAACCCTGCCGGTAAGATTCCAGACAAATGTACCCGCGGTGGTCAACGATTATTATACACCAACAATTTCAAAATGGGCCCTAACCTTGACAGCTTGGAGAAAGTTTGGCCCAAAGCGCAAGACAAATGTATTATGAGGCAGTTGGTACGTCAAGGAGCGGATCGCGTATCACACCGAAGGAAGAAGAAGAAGATGATCATGATCATGATGATAATGACTATCATCATGATGATAATAGATGATGTTTTTATAATGATGCAAGATGATGTGATTACATTGATACAACATCATGTGATTATAATGATGGTGATGATCATTTCCATTATCATCACGACAATGATCATAACAATGAGTAGGCAATAGCATATATTATATGATTTACATATGATAACCTTATAAGCTTAAGGCTAATGACAATAGCGCCGCAGCAAAAGAGAACGATGGTAAGTATTACATACTCAGTAAACACCAAGATTGTCATACTCATGATCATTGCGACTCTTATGCATGATCATGATCATCGTTATCGATAATATGGTCATGATCATGATAGTCCTATATTTATAATATTATATAGATGATATGTCACTATGATAGGAAGAAACATTCGTGTAGGTTACACCTACTCACCTTACTTGAACTACAGTACACTGTGAAGTCACAGCTTCAATAAAATTTGAACGGCATTTAAAGGGCAGGGCAGTACTTTTGTGCAGCCCAGATGTGAAACAGTATGCCTCCCCGCAAGGGCTGAAACGCGATCGAATCCAGTCTGGTCATCATTTTGTCAGCAGGAACGTCGACCAAGTTTCCTCTTAGTATATTTAACGGTCCCTATAACTGGCATTGCTAGCAAACGTTGCTCCAAGCTCTGTTGTATCTGGTGATCTGTTGTTTAACTACCTCAAAGTAACATTTCTGGACGTAAGTTTGCCACTCTATTTATGAAGTCTTCACCCTGCTCTTCTGTCTTCTAGAAAATGACCCAACAACGAACCTCTATCGCCGTCCTGTTGTTGTTGTTGCTGCTGTTGCTGCTGTTGTTGTTTTGTTAAGTTCCATGCGGGGTTTTCCTGTAGCCAGCTCGATGGGGTTCGAACCCATTGAACTCTATCTAAAATACGTTTATATAGAGTTCAATGGTCTAACCCCACACAAAATTGGTACAAGGCCCTATGTGGTGCAAAACAAACTTGCGTGCCAACTGCATTCATCACCGTAACAAGAACACCAAGTTTACGAAAGCCAGTCACAAAATTAAGGGGAGCTATTTATCACCATCCTGTATACCAGGAAAGTAGTGACAAGACATATCGGGAAAAGCAGTTTTTGTATGTTCGGATGACTTTCTGTGTGTCCAATAAAAACACCAGAATATGTACAAGAAGTAGCTGGGTAAATTTACGCTTTTCAAGTGCACTCCATCAGCATGTTGATGAAACATCAATTTTGACAGAAAAGAACAGTGGTAGGCCTACGTACTGGTACTTTTTAACTAGCAAAACTTTAAATTTTGGAGTTTTTGACACAAGCATTGGGCACATAATTGTACATACTTTAGTATTTACCACCCAGATATTTACATGAAGCAGCGTAAAGTACTGATAAACCTCTATTAAATCTAATACACTTTCACATCGATGGTGTCGAGTCAAGTGGTGATTCTTCTGACTTCGTATATCTGCAAGAAATTGTTAAGCTTTGGAGCGGTCTATTGATCAGAGTCTTAACTTAATCAGCACTTCCAATTAACCCAGGTTTATGGTAACAGCGGCCTAGTCTCATTCTTCTCGCTGCAATCTTATCTCCTTCAAAGTGCTATTCCGTGAAAGAACTCAATTTTGTCTTCCATTTGAGATTGGAAACATAGAAGTAACAATTACGCATTTATATACAGTAAATATATTGATAAACAAATTTCCATAATAAATGATGACAGGGATCATATTGAAATGATTCAAGAAATATTGTTTCCATAATGTACCTTTTACGGCGGTGTTAGACAATCTTTGTCTCAAAATAGATGAAAGAAGATAAAAACCATTGCGCCATAATCTGTTTCTTTCGTAGTTTCTCCACGGAATTCGTTAAAATAACGTCTAACCGCAATTATCAATACCATATACTCCAACGCTCTGAGTGCACTCTTACCTGGTAGCATTCAGAGTGCAGTATATGAAAATCAGCGTCTATTCTTATTAGATCTTTAAATTTTTCACCCAGTCGATCCTAACGTATGGCAAAGTTTTGAGTAGATCTTTCAGGAAGGCTAAAGAAATGTTTGCCGTAGGTGGAGAGTTCTTCTTTCACGTTAAAAACCCATTTCGTGATATTTCGGTGTGACATGAACCAAGGATGACTGATAAGTCAAAGCCCTTAAATATCTGCTTAAAGAGGAAATTGTAATCAATAGCATTAACTGTCTTTTGCAAGTCAATAAGTACAATTTAGATTTGCATGCTATTCTAAATACTTAGAACATAATACCATTTAGGTATGATAGTCAGTTGTCTGCTGGCTTATACTTAATTTTCGTTTTAAACGAGATACAATGCTAGATCGGTGCAAATAATCTCTCCAAAAATCTGGAAATAATTCGCAAGTTGCGTGCTTAGTATTTGCGTGCGCCACTTACTGTATAACGGTCTGTTATTGATGCATGGATGGATGCTATTAACAACTCCCCATTCACATCAAACCTTTTCCGTTTATTAGTTTCAAAATATTTTGCCTTCGTTTCGTTCAGCAATGTGACCTTGTGCTTGTCACGACATCATTTTCGCTAGACCACAGAGTCGCTGTTAGATTTTCGCACTTCCTTGCTAATCTCTGTCAACAAACGCTACGATATCAAGCCAAGATCCAATTGGATCAGGAAGATATCATTATCTCCTAAAAATGAAGATCAGCTCAGCCCAGAAGCACGCTTGTTTTGGAGCATTTTTCTTTACGCTATAAGAATAATAATAACTTGGTAAACGCATCGTCAAAGTTTGAAATAATAGTTAGCTGCGGTTCACAAACTGTTTGGAATTTTCCGTTTTTACCTACAAACATTTTCAATTTGCTTTGTATTGCTTGAGTTCCGTACCATTAAAATATTGAAATAGAGATTAAGGGAAACCTACAAAGAATACAAGTTGGGGCTTGAAAAGCCTTGAAGCACTGTAAATTACACACTAAAACTTTTTATGCACGCAATGTTATTTTTGTATGTTCTTGCTTTATTTAACATAAACTAAGAAAGCTGTCAAGTCGCGTTTAAAGAGTTGCAAGTTGGAAGAACTGTTTTATGAGACAGGACAATTGGCAATTTTTATTTAGCACCTTCTTATACGCCTGTTGGAAGTTCTACTCTGAAAAATGAAAGATAAACCTCTACGCCACTTCCATTGCACTGGTAATAGAAGACTAAAAGAAGAATCCAGGCACCGCAGTTTAGTACCGGAAATACAGCTATGGTTGCATTAGATTCGACTTTAATAGGCATCCTTTGCATCAAGTGCCGATAAATTAGAATCTGGTGTGTAGAACAGATGATAAGAAAGAGTGCTTTAAGTTAGACATATAAAAGTTATACGCACCGGGCAATTGGGCTGTTAATTTACTTCCATAGAAAACCAAGATTAAATTACGAAGATGATCAGTGTTTGCATAAATACAATGGCAGAAATAGTTGATAAACTGGCTGCCAATAGAGACTTTCATCATCATCCAGGCCATCTAAAAATGATCTCTCTTTCACTTATTACAAACAAAATAGGAGCTAGTTAGATTAGAAAGTTTTAAAGTTAAACGGAAAAGAAATATTTTTTCTCAAGTGGTATCTTTTTGAAAAGTTCAAAAAAAGTCCTATTGCCTTTCATGATCTATTGTTGTATACAGCAAACAAAAATAGTGCAAAATGCTAAATGTGTCACTGTAGCTGAAGTATTCACTCAAGTCTTTGAAAGCACAGCACTAAGCACAAGGAATGAGAAACTACCTATCTGGGACTATCTATATATTGAAGATGTCCTTTCTGTAATCAGGAAGTAACATTGAATTTACAATGGAAGCAGAAGACGTGGGCAAACTACAATTCCTAGACGTACAGCTTACAAGAAACCTAACCACTGTTGGATTCGTACCTTCCAATTTTGTTTGTTCGGTTTATTCTTTAGTTTGCAATCTTCGTGGCACCACCCTTTTGGTGGTTGCCTTGGATGCTCAGTTACGTCAAGCCTTTTAGCATACGCTTTATCCCAGGTTTTTGTCTACTCGTAGCAGGCTCGCAACGTTGTTTTCTGAGCTACTCATATTTTGCTACTCGCTACCCAACTACTTGTAATTTGCTACCGGCTACTGGAATAGTTTTCATAGTTGTTTATCGTCAGAGTTATAGTTATAGTCAAAATCGTATATCAAGTCGTCGTTCATCAATTTACTAGTAACGCAGTCGTAAACCAAAGTATGTTTTCTCTTGTTTGTTTATCTGTCGTATCAGTCGCAGTTTAGTTTGGTTAGTAGGTTTCTCATAGCATGTCTAGCAAATCTACTTCGTCGTATAGTCGTACAATCTATTATATTTTGGTTTGTAATGTGTTATTTGTTTATTTGTAGTTTGAACCTGCAACCTGCAATTTGCAATCTTTAATCTTCAATCTGAAATCTACTTCAACAATCCGCATCAGTACCTTAGTCTACATCTGCGATATTATCTACAACTACCTACCGTACTTGAATTGCTTCAATTCGTCTATGTATTGTATTGGTTTTCTACAAGTAGCGAGTTTAAATTCTTCATGTTCAATTATCTCATGACTCATAACTTCGTTAGTTTTTGTTGCTGAGTTCTAGTTTAGACGCCTGGGAGAAAGCTAACTATGGTCGGTCGCTAGAGATCACAACCACAGCATTTCAGTCTTGATCTACAAGAAACCAACCCACACCAATCAATATTTCAACTATGCCTCGCATTGTCTAGCTTGAGGGCCTAAGAGCGCCATTACTACTCTTTTGGAAGAGCATGAAAGAATATATCAGACACCACTATTCTGAAGAAGGAAGACTAACAACTGAAATACTCCCTTTCATCTTTTGCCATCCTAAAAACATAAGAAGGGCTTCTCGGAAATGGAAAACACCCCCACAGGAGCCAGACACAGAGCCAGTAAAGCACAAACGCCTCCCCTTTATCAATGATGCAAGAAAAAGCATCAAACACAAGATTCAACGTATCCTTTATACAGCTAGAGAACTTACGCAAGATACTGTTGACTTCTTCTGGGTCTTCAATTTTACCTTCGCCCATTCATCTCACTGATCCTAATGTTGGCCTATTTATTAGCTTTTGTCGATTTTGAAGCATCCTTTTTTCATTTGAGATTTCAATGTTTTTATTTGGCATCATTTAAACATAACTTACTAAAATATGAACGTGATAGACATTTCTTGTCTTATTTCTCCTAATCTCCAATATGAGGCAATATAAATCTACTATGTTATGTTATGATGTTATGAAAGTACCTTATGATAAAATTAATGTTTTCCAAGTTTTGGAACCCATTTCTCTAACGTTTCTTTAGATATTGATCTATAACATAATACCCAAAATAACGTCAGCACGTCAAATTTATTGTACGTATTTTAGTATCACATGGCTTATTACGTACTTACTACTGACAGGTAAAATTAAATTATACGCTACAAACTTATACAAAGAAAACAAGTATAGAAACAATGCTTCTGTCATTGTCAGGGCCGTCGAGAGCCAGCGCGGACCCTGGGGTATTTCATAGCACAGGGCCCCAGTAGCTTTCTGGGCGAAACGCCTAAGGATGCTTTTCATAGAATAAAGTTTTTGCTGGCTCTGCACCTCCAAACCCGCCTACCCCCTCTCCACGGTCCTGATCATTGCATACGTCACTCATCGATTACTAAATTTAAGCGGTGTTCTTACAGCTATGTGCATGTGGTTTGCAGACGGAAAAGAATTGATGTGTTCATAATTCCAAAATGCCCAAATTTCCCAATATTCCGGTACATTAATGACACTTTATAGCCATACTCATATACCATCTTATTTGGATTTTATGGCATAAGGAGTAGCATTCATAAGATATTTTGTTGTGAAGGTTGTAGTCGACAATCCCGAGGGCGATTGGTGAGCGGTACAGCAATTGTTTTTAAAAGGGCAACCTCTGCTGAAACAAAACCAGACCTGCATATGCCTCACAAGTTCCATGAACTTCGTCTATGTGGAAGTTTTGTTCATTGAACTTGCTGGTGATCATGATCTGCAGTCCTCCAGTCTGCAAAATCGTTTTAGTGCAGCAGGCCTCCAAGTACAAACACATAATGGAGTCTGTATGTCTTTGTGTACGAACAATTGCTCAGGGAAGCACCTCAGAAAACTGTGTACTGAGTAAATTATTGTAGCTTTCCAATAAATTTTTGGCACAGGAATTACCCAAAGGTTATAGGTTCTAAAGTCAGTCCCTGGAAACAATCAGCCTAGCAATTGTGTCAGTGAAGCGATGTAGTAGGCCATCGCTGTGTTCCTGGTTCCAAATACAGACGCAATACATCTTTTGGGAAGGTCTAGTTGGCATTCCTCTCCCGATCGCCACCTACATCATTTCCTTGAAATGGTGTCTATGATAACAGTCTGTATAGAGGAAAAGACCTATTCGCATGGAGTAATAAAAGGAAGTGGTAAAATTGAGGAAATAAGGATTTTGAAAGTGTAAAAAGCCATGTTTCCTGGAGTCCCTGCATCTCAAGGGGATGGGAGGGGATCATGATCAAGATGTGTGTTGAGTTCTCAACTTAAACATTTACTACTGGTTGCGCTTTTGGGGTCACTTTTGTGACCTTCTGCCATACAAGCCGAAAAGCGGCAAATTAATATTTTTATCGTACTGTGGTACGGCACCCAGCGTACTTACAATATTCATTCATTCAGGAGCTTCAGAGATAAAATTTCATGTTCAGTAAGCATTTTCATTTGTTGCTTGACTTTACTTGATTAATTACTCTACCTGAACTAAAGTATACTACTGTTGCTATTTACCTTTCACGTTTATGCCAGGGTGTTAATCACTCCTGCATTTCTAAATTTCGCTATTTCTTTTAGTAACCCTTGCCCTTTTAAAGTAAAGCTTGTTACCTTCAATCTTCATTTCTGTAATATTTATTAAATTTATTATATTTATTTATTAATATTTATTTATTATTTAAAGTGAGTCCTTGAATTATTCTTTTATACCACTATGGGTCTCTTTACAGCATTACAGTTCTTGTCAAGTTCGAAAGCCCTTTTCAACATTTGACAAAACTTTTCACAAGCTTTACTATTTAACTTGGTATTTTCTTTGATATACGCAACTGTAAAGACCACTCATTGTTGAGTAAACGGGGCCAACGACAGCATTTATTATCTACATTCTGCTACTTGGTAAGAAATGCATCAATATGAGGGTTCAACAATAAAGTTTTGTACCACAATTTTGTAGTAATTGCCAGAGAATTTTTTACTTTAAATTGATGCATCATATGACTGAGAACACATATGCTCTCTTTTATTTACAGCTTAAGAAAATACCCAAGACCTATAATGCGCGTTTTCACCTCCATGTCTATCTCCAGGTTAGGAGGAAGACACATTATGTCTATCATGTACACCTCACATCTTCATGATACAAATTTACGTATAAATTAAGGGAAACTTCGAAACAGTTTTTCTCAGAACGTACCTAAGTAATTCTGCATGGAGGCTAATTTAGTAGGGTGTTGTTAACCTTGCAGATTTTTAAGCATGAGAAAAACCACTTTAATTATTTGCTTGAAAGAGGAGAGTGGAAAATCAGTTTCCAAAATACGCATCACGATCTTGTTGCCCACAAATTATTATTTAAGGCTACACCGCAACAAACGAAGATAACTTCTGTTTGAGAGGAGAATTAATATTCATAGAAGAAACAGATACTTTCTTGATATTTAAACCTTTTCTTCTTTCTACTGCAGTCTACATACATCCATATAGAAAGAATCGTCTTCACGTGCTTCTATTTGAAGTTACTACTCTTCAAACCTCCAAATGGTTATTTCTCTGTGAATCAACTTTTAACCACGCCTTTCTCTGCATTCTGGAATCTTTCCTTTGACTCAAATTTGAAAATCAGCCCAATATCTGCTCTACTACATCAATGGACGTGAACTTTTACCCAAAGCAGAAACAAGGTATTGATTTTCCAGAAAAGATGTAAATCCTGACAAAAAGGAAAATATCCTGTGAATTATGTCGAAAAAAATTTCGAGTAGACCTAAAGTACAGTAGTAAATTTAAAGTATAGACCTGAAAATTATTCCCCTCTTTGCAATAAGTTAATGTAGAGTCTGAATACCTTTGGCTCGCCAATTGATAGATCCTACTTACCATATACATTTATTTTTAAAAAAATGGTAACGTTATGTTGTTTATCCGAAAATCACCTGAGGTATCATGACAAATGCTTATTAATTTATGTCTATTTACACGCACGTGACATCTTTCACATTCAATTAACCCTCTGCTAATTGATGTATGAATAATGAGGTTTCCATAGCACACGTTTAGAATGAGGCAATATGGTTCAATCCATACGTGCCACCTTCTCATGTTCTCCTCACTACTAGAAGTTTAAAACTTGCGTATCACCTGAGACGCATTCTGTGTAAAAATAAAAGCTCCAAATGATCTTTCTTTATGCTAAGACGGCGTTGATGTTGCTCATCATTCTCTGCAGGCATGAAGGCATGTACGCCATTACTAGAGCTAAATTATTTTATCTGAAATGCCCAGATTTGGAATTGACAAAACTGTTAACGAGAAAATGGTATACTTGATGTAGTTTAGATCCCCTGGATGCCGGTATGATTAATGATGAAAACAATAACGTAAAAGGAAACACGAGGTAACACCCCAAAAGTACAATTTTTATTTGTAATTCCGCTTCATGGTTAGTTATCTGGAAACGCTATCTTGTTATCTAGCATTTGATTTCGCAATCTATAAAAGAAATATCACTGCATCTACATAACCATGAGACAGTACAAAAAACATTTTTGTCAGGTTGATATACAACATTTTTACTACCCTTGAAGATTGGAGCTAGATGACTCTTTTCTGTTCAATCCTTGAATAGTGATATCGTGAGGCGATTAGAATCATTAGGCCTTGCATACCTAAAATGTACAGAGTAGGTAAATGAGCAAACGAAACATAAGATTAGAAGCTCTGTATATCTTCATCATTGATACAACATTACATCCTATATCCAGGTAATAAAGTATTTTGCCGTTTTTCACACGAGTCGAAGATTGTTGTTGAAACGTTTCTTTTGACATTTACAAATGCACCTCCAGTTAAGGTCGTTTTCATATTTCAATAGTCAAGAACGAGTTACCTAAAACAGCATGGAGCTATCAATATCAGTAACAGTACTACAAAGACAACAGTAGCAGTAACATTACTACAATGATAAGATTGCAAGAATAATTTCTAAAATACTTTGTAAACACGGGGATCAAATTATCCCGTACCTAGCAGAAAATTGCCGATCATAAAATTACTGATTTGCGTATGTGTTTAACGACCTTAACGGTGTTGCATGATGTATGGTACGCTCCACATATAGCACTCTTACTCTGCAGAAGCCGGTAGTTGACATTTTGGTACCCTTAAAAAGCAAGAGAGAAGAGATCGTTGATCTTTTATAGCACTTATATGCAAAATAATATGACGGAGCACACGTAGAGGATAATCGTTCATCGAGAATATATTCCATATATCATAAAACTACAGTTAAATACAAAAAATATATAGTTAACAAAATGAGATGATAAGTAAAGTAACACTAGAAGTGTATGATAACCAGCCGCATACCTACTCCTCCCTGTACTGAAAAGCTTTTTTCGCCTGACACTTCTTACTGCTGTAAACTACGCGTGGTGTCACAGCACCGAAACACTTTTCTACGGCCTTTTTGATTTGGTTTTCGAA
>JAAAKL020001826.1:0-28821 GCA_010016065.2 Carybdea cf. marsupialis auct. non (Linnaeus, 1758)
AGATTTTGTTCATTTCTTTTAATTTAAAACGATAATAATTAAATGCAAACATATTGACCACACTCCTACTGGAGAAGGAAATTTGGGGTTGCTTATCACTATTTTAGTATTGCTTAACTTACTTTCAGAATAAAAATCTGCAATGATTATATTACATCTAGCTCAGAAAGTATCTATGTAGAAGAAATGTTTGATAAAAATTAGCTATACGTATATTAGAAAATAAGGAACTTATAAAGCTACATTGTTAAAATTAGCAACACTGACAATTCAAACAAAAGCGTATTTTAGAAAGGATTTATAAATATTTATTATAATTTAGAAACAGAAATATTTTATCCAACAAAATAGGGATTCTCATCTAAAGTAGCGGATGGTGATTGTACTGTAAAAGCAAAACCGCGGGGGACAAATAGGGGAAGCATTCCCTTATAGTTCTTAAGATTCAATAAATTAAACAACTCTAATCCCTGTTGCACTGTATTCTTAACATCATAAATCAGATTTCTTGTGTCTTCTTGTGGTATGCGAGATCATTTGATGACCATCAAACTCTTTGAGATCACACTGTTTTGATATGAACAGTGGCCTTCTAATAAGCACCAAGTTGCAGTATATAATTTTCTCCCTAAGCGATCGAGGCCACGTAGTTTACAGTAGTTTATTATTGATGCAATAAGTCAATCTATCTGTTTAATTCAATAGCTACGATGTAGTGACTTTCCACCATGCAACGTTACCAAAATGCTACCAATGATCACAATAGACACGTCGACCTTTAATAATGAGATTTCAACTTACCTCGATTGATGACTGGTGCCAAAATGTGATGAAGAACTTTACTGAACCTTTTTAAACTTAAGGAAAATCTCATTATTAATGAAATCAAAATAATTTCTCACTTATTAATTAAAAGCTCCTCCCTTTTGTTAAATAGTACTTGACATTACAGAGGGTTTCGTGTTCTTCTGTCAAGAATGTCAATTTATTTGAAGCAGATTTTAAGTATGAGCGAAAGTGATTGAAAATTTCTTTCATTTATCTAAAGGTTCTGCGTAAACACAGCGCCCATCTTCGTAGCTCAGCTGTACTCATGACAGTTATTGGTTAAGTGGAATGTTGATTTGACATTTGTCTCCCTATAATTTCAACTAAAGCTCGCATCAGGCCAGTATCTACTTTACAACAAACAATTGTATCTGAAGCAGACATTTTAGCAATGTTTTGTTACAATTTTGAGATGTATTTCCTGAAGTCTCTCAGAATGTTTACTTCCACTTTGCTCAGAGTGCATATTTTTCATTTAAATACAAATTTTGTCTCTGCACCAAAACGATCAAAAACGTTCAATGTTAACAGAAAATCCTTACGTTAAATACAGTTTCATATTGTCTGCATCAAAGAAAAGTTGCTATATAGAATTTTTATATTGAATGCTTTCAAGAAATTTTCTCGATTTACTGGACTTTTCTCTATAGGATGTTTTCTACATATTATCTCGATTTTCTCGATCTCTTTTGGAAGCTTTTATACATTTTCTAGATTTTTCCCTTGGGAAGCTTTCTATAAATTTTCTAGATTTTTTAGATCTTTTTACTTGGAAAATGTCGGATAGTATAACCTTCATGACTGGTGTTCCTTCAAAAGAAGATCGTCAATAAAGAGCATGTAAAAAAATTACTGAATTTAATCAAATCAAATCACAGTAAATGCAAAATTTATGGAAAATTCTTCATCTTGTAATATCTATCTGATCCCGAAATGATTTAAACGTTATTTCTGATATCCTTCAAAGAGACATAGACGCACAGTCAAGTTGCACTTGTCGGATAACTTTTTAAATAGATACTGTATGCCGGAAGGGAAGCGAATTCTAAAAATAAAGAAGTGTTTAGTAGAGACGCTTAGATGAATTACAGAGCACAGTACCTTCGGGATCGTGGCAGGCAAGCTCAGGGTCAGTACGACCTCACGACCCTAGGACTGTTAGTCTGCCACTCTGCCACTATGCCACTACTGTGTAAAGTAATGTATTAAAATTGCAGTAAAAATTGTAAAATTGATTAAAGGAGAGATGTGTCTCTGGTAGATTTTGGTAAAACACAAAGAATTTCAAAATGTCAAGTAATTGAATGCTAAAGTATCCCTTTAGAAGCTAATTAGCACTTGCCAAAATGTTGGCTAGAGGTCGGTGAGGAGGGGGTCGTTAAGGGTGGCCCAGTGGCCGCCCTAAAATATGCCGCTGAACGACATTAATTTGATTCTTATAATCAAGTTCAATAAGTTTCCCTAAGTTATATACCTAAGTTTCCTTTGGAATTTGGAAATTAGAATCGATGCCATTACTCCCCGAGCGAGAAAACCGAGAGGCGAACACCTACTTCAGTTAACACGTAAAATGTTCTTACTAGCTTCAAAAGTTCCAAAGGTACAAATGTATAACTTTAACTACCACAGCAGCTCTAAATTGCTATTTTAAATGTAAAAGGTCCTAGTGGCTTAAAAATTTTCGAAGGTACAAATTCGGAACCCAACCTATCTAGAGTTATTTTGAGATCCCCCGGAATGCGAGTGGGGTAGGGGCTATTAGGCCCCAGGTTTTGTTAATGATACTCTCGGAATATTTGTTACTTAGGTATTAAATTTAGCAAACACGTTGATTAATTTCTTAGCCAAAGAAAAATTGAAATGGAATTTTGATTATTGGAATTATGGAATTATTTTGAAATGGAATGTTATGACGTCACACGACAGCTCGAGGTCGACAAAAAACCTAAACACCGATCGAAACCCCATAGTCAGAATAGTGCTCTCAGGAAAAACGTAGATTAAACTTAATTTTCTTAAGTTTAAAAGATAGTAAACGTATACTTGAGAGCAAGGAGCTATTTTACAAGCAAAAGCAAGGTACCTGGTTTGTACCAGCATACAGCATTAAGAAATTTAATTCGTAGAATAATTTCCTGTTGTTTGTTGGTGACTCGCCGTAAGGGAATAATGATGAGGTTATCAATAGCGTTTAGTAAAAATATTCCTCAATGATTATGAGGAAGAAGTCAGAAAGTTGCCAAAAGATTTGGCAGGGCTTTCATGAAGTACCAGGGTATTCGACAGTATAGGGCCTCAGGCCTACCAAGTTTGGACAAAGTTACTTATACGTGCGTTTGATAATTGGTGTGTTCTAATTTGCGGGGAATTTTCCAGCCAATAATAGCTCGAGCACTTTCTACAACTGCGGTGTGAACATCTGTATCCTAGTTCAATGTTCTTTTAAAACATGTTGCATCCTGCGGTTCCGTCAATCTTCGTTTGAATGAAAGAGAACAATTATTTCACAGTCACTTCACAGATGGTGTATCTTTACGTAACATCTTCTTTATAGGTGGTGGATCTGTCCATACTTGATAAGTTCTATTCAATTATTTACCACCCTTTAACAATTAAAAACTGTTGATATTGTTTGCTTTGATGGTTTCTTTAACGCATATTGGTTATTTACGAAAAATACATTTTTGCACCCTCTCAAATCCATAGAAAGTTACGAGGTCTGGAATAGAAAGATGTCTAAAAATATTTATCTTTACAAATACTTTATAAACTGTTTTAGCAGAGTGGCATTGTTATTTGTTTTGTAACTTCACATGCGAGAGTACTTAGCAACGTAATTTTGTTATCTCTTAATGTCATAATGACATCATCAATAGTTTTAAATAGTGACTGATGACATAAGACCTCCTTCATGTTTATTACATTTAAAAATAACATAGACGCAGTAGACCCCACCTCTTTGCTTTCTGTTACTTTTCCGAACAAAAGAAACTTCTAAAAAAGCAGCAAAATTAAAAGAAAAAACTTGTAAATGTTGTTATTATTGATAGAGCACTGCTGTTTAAAAAGAAATGAAACACCAGTGTTAAAAATATCTTCGTCTTCACACTTCCCTATTAAGGATAGCAAGGAGCGGGATAACAGTTTAATGCTGGTGCCCAACAATCTGCAAGACATTTCAACGCCGGACAATGCAGGATAAAAGAATTGTTGTGGTTTCTTTTACGATTATCCTGAATGATCCCATTATAATCATCATCATCAACATCATCATCATCACCATCACCACTATTTTGTATGATACACTAGAAGGCCAGACATGCCTTGTCGTGCTTGTAATAGACTAACAACAAATTGGTAGATACAGTGAGATCCAGGAACGAAAATTTCAGAGACTGTGGAAGCCATGGAAAATTTGTCGATAAGAGATTTATGAAACACTTCGTTTTGAAAAGATACTGGAGATATGAAAATGTTCCACAATTTGGAATGCATGACCTAAGCACTCTCGGTGTGTGTTTTACAAACTGAGCTATAGCATCCACGATGACAACATCTTATTTTATCTAGTCACTACATTACCGCACAAATCCACCAACATCAAAATCCAGCACCACGCAATTTGAAGATCTACCTCTCTGCATCATGCGCCTTCATCACGGTCGCCCAGCACATTAATTTGTCTAAAGAGTTTAAGTGTCCTTGCGTATAGGCCTACTAAAATCTTGCTTCTTAGGGCTCCTGGAGAAAATCAACCACTTGCCTCTACAATAAAACGGAGTTCAGCTGTCTGGCTGCTAATCGGGAAGCAGGGTCAACAATTTTTTGAGTTCTACGGATATTGTACTATTATCACCATCTTTCCATTTTTTGCACTACGTATTCTCAAGGGCAGATATACCAGAAAAACTAGTATAGGCCCTTTTTGTTCTAATTAACTGGAACAAATCAAACGCTGAAGATACTGAATCAAATAAAAATAAAAAAGACTGGGAAACTGCTGTTTACTTATCCAATATCATAATATATTGTTTGCTCAATAAACACTTTAAAATAGAAACAAGTACATGATCAAATTTTGAATTTTCAATGTCCAGATTTTGCTTCCTGTTTGTGTATTCGAGAGGAGACGGTTATGCTGAGTGGGCGATGCCGTCTACTGTAGCAGCTATTTACAGCTCCACTTCCATCGATTGCTCATATCAAAACGTTTCTCCTGACTACATGTATACATGGGTGCTTTTTGTAGACGACGTACACAATAGGCAAGAGCCAGGATATTTGTCTAGTTTAACTACTTAATACTAGAAATAACTGACAGGCATACCAACGACTGATACGTGACAAACGCACATCCTCGTAACAATTTCACTCACTGTGGAGGGAAAAGGTTCTGAACATACAAATTAATAATATTGTGTTTTGTTAGCAAATCACTATTTATTGAAGTACCATCGAGAAGAAAGGATTAAAAATGTTAAATTTTGAGAAGAAAATTGAAATTAGATAATTTGTGCATTAAAGGAATCCCGGTTCGAAGAGAGAAGAGAAATATCATTTCTAATCTTGAGTATCATTGTAATAAATTCTATCAAATCATCTTACTAAAACCAGGGAATACATACAAGGACAAAAAAATAGTAGGATAATGATTAAAATCGTTTTCCAAAATTCTTTACATTGATGCAATTAAAGTATTACAAGGTAGAATGACCATTCGGAGTTTTGCATAGTGAGCTGAAATATCCAGAATCAACTTTCTCCTGGAGGGCTAGTAATCATTTTATTGCTCAGAATTTTTTCCTCTGTCAATTTGTTAGTAATATTTTTCCACAAGATTCTGATTTTTTGAAAGTTTACAAAAGCAATAATTACATCTATTTCAAGATAAAAACCTGTTCCAATATTTCCCCTGCTTAAATGGCGTCATATTATCGTTGCATTAATGTTAACGATCAATTTAACTGCTTCAACAACAGAGCCGCCAACCAAGCATTTCAAATTTTAGTATGTCGAATAACTGCACATTTTTATCTTTGACACATTTCTTCTTGATGATCAGATGAAGTTTGATTGACCACAACGATTGTAGAAACTCGTCCATTTATGAAATCACAACACAACAGATGTTGGCAAGACCAAAATTTCAATACACGAATCATTTCTCTACCAAGACCTTTCTGTCGAGCTGCGTAAATGAATGGATTTAAGGAACCGCCGAGAAAATAAAACCACACAGACCAGCTCCATGTGTAGTTATAGATTTTCACTGTCATATTGCCACTGGTTTCCATGAAGTAACTGAACAACCCTACTACCATAAGCACAGCCACGGGGCTAAACATAGCTGCGAGTATGATTGCGATTGTTCGCAACGAGCGGCGTTGTGTGCGAATAAAACCCATCATCAATCTGATATCACTTGTATCTGATGCTTTATATTCCATCTCTCGTTGTTTCAGCCTTTTGCTAATAGTTCTATATCGGTATGCAATGTACACGACACATGTCGGTGTCTGGATGAAAAGCGGTACATTTCTGTATGTAAAAAAGCTAGGAATTATTTGAATGACTCCGGTAATGACTCCATAGCCAAACGATAAAACTACGACTATCGTATACTTGACCGTCTTATACCTAGAGACTTGAGGTTGCCGCATGCCTCCAACAAATATCCTGTATCTATCATGGGTAATAGCGGTTACGATGTTTAGAGATGAACCGTGTAGTGTAACAATGGAAGCCAAAATGACATTAAAAAAAGTACAGTGCTTAGCTATATTGCTGAAACTAAACAGAGACGAAAACATGACATGTCCAACAATTCCAGCGGCCAAATCGTTAACAGCAAGTCCGGCTAGAAGAACATTCGTGGACGTTCGTAAATCCTTTCTCCGTAAAATCACAAAGATAACCAATCCGTTTCCAGTTGTCGAAACAACCGCAGGAATGATACTGGAAGTAAAATATATCATGTTTATAGGAAACGTAGCAGTAAAATTATTTTTGGCACAGCTCATACTACTGCAGTCTCAATCGATTCCACTAATTATGATGTAGTCTTTTGGTGATATAAAATGTCTCACTTTCAGTACGTGCCAGAACCGCAAATGTGGTAACGTTTACCCTCAGACGACGTTTGATGCAGCTTTTGATGAATAGTTTTCTTACAGATAATAAGAATTCAAAACAAGACAATATCTTTCACATCACAACATATTGCCTTCTAACACTCCATGTTGGGAACCGTAGTCTTTTATTGATACTTCACTATTTTTTAATACAGGTCTTTTCAAGATTCTTAGAGAAGTTCGACCGAAATCGATACGTCATAAATGTCTATAGAGCTAGAAAGAAGCAGTCTGTGCAATGCAACATCTATTACAAAGATAACAAGTAATGACACCTGAAGCTCATCTGCTTATCAATTTAATCAATTTTCGCGCATGCGCCCAATAGTGTTAGAGTAATGTTGATTTTAAGGGAATCCTACAGTGTAGCAGACAAGAAGAAGACATTTCCAACTTCATAGCATTATTTCTATAAAGGGGCTGCAGAGTAAGAATTTTAAAGGAATTTTCTTGCTTACAGAAACTTTACACTCCTCGTCCTAATTAGTGTCCCGGTGACGGCATCTTTTTTCGTTTCCATAGGATTGTACTTTGAAATGTATTTTAACAATAATACGTAACAGTAACTAAGAAACTTGTGTTTTTGATGACTTTAGTAAGCTGTTTTGATATGTAGATTTCATGATTTTGTGTAGTTGAGAGTTTTTCACTGATTAGTTTCCATGATGGGTTTTGTGCTGTTCCAGCAACAAAACCTCTGGGGAACTACGTCCCATTAAAGTACTCACTACATCTTTTTATGTATGTCATTATAATGAAATGCATAACTCATACGTATAATTAAATTCACAAATCCGGACTATTTATGGTAATAATGTAAATAATGAAATTTATAAAAATGTTTTGTCTCAGTTGTTATCCAAACTAATATGTAAAGTTGAAGCCAGATGTAAAATATTTTTCCGATGGACTAAATAAATAATGACAAAAATGAAATGAAAATGAAAACATGTTTCTCGGGCTTACCAGCACCCGCAAACTGATTGTAGCTAGCAAACAAAAGCTGCATTAATTGTACTTTTATGGAATCGAAGGTTCTTCGTATTACTAGGTGGAATTTGATTTAACTGTAACCGCAGCAAATACAGTTCTGTTCTTACTTTAAATAGCATATATGTATTGTGTTTGGATCGAGTTCAGTACTAAAGAGAGGCTTGTGATTGGTAGCCACTCGTTTCAGGATAGAGCTCTAACGAAAGGTAGGAGCAGATTTGTCTTACAAGCAGCTTATTTGTTCTACAACTGAATTCTGTTTGCAAAATAAGGGCAAATTTAATTACGATTTGGTCAGGGAATCGTTCATCGACCTGCCCTGATGCGATTGCTCGCAATAAACTTCTATCTGAGCAACGAATGCCAAATTTTTAAGTCCTGCATTTTTCTATTCAAAACAAGCTTCTGTTAATGGGCATTGCATCCAGCTCTGATAAAACTGAACATCTGCTGCTTAGCAACATCTTTTCAGATAATAAAATTAATGTAGGGCTCGTTCTCTGCTATTCGACAACTTTCAAAAATGGAAAAGAGCAAAGACACAGCTATCACCGGGAACTGAAAAAATGTACGTCTTGCTCGACACTTACTGTAAAGCGATGTTAATACAGAAACACTTGATAGAACATCGAGGGAAGGAGGGAAAAGAAACATGCCACGCAGATTTTAGCTTGCCAATTCTAACTTGGATTGACAGACTGTCATGGTGACACCTTCCAGGCAAGAATTTTATTATAGACAGACGGCATTGGTTCTCCAATGTAACTGAAAAGAGCGTGTGGATACAACTGCTGATAATATAACACTATCCAACTATAATTCTTTTCAAGTCCTTTCTCGAACACTTTGAACTCATTTATAATTTGTGGCCCTCCTGAATCAGTGACCAGTTTTACCAAAACTTTGAAAAAAGCTATGTTCACATGAAAAGCACTCAGTATCACACGTGTGCATGTAACAATGCAGAGCACCTTATGCAACAGCTAGTTTAAAGTTTAATGATATTTGGCTCTTACCACTTTCACGAGCAATTTTAAAAAAGCGAGTAATTGTTTCTTTGACGAAGATTGTTGACGTCGGAAATGCATTTGTCTGTCGTAGTCCGACACATGCCTGATACTAGTGATAACTTGTGATACCAATGATATCCAAAACATCCCATCCCAACTCGAGATTCCTGGTCCCCAGAATATAAAGTTTATGTGCCTTTCGCAATGATATAGAAACTGGTCAAGAGGAAGACCCTCGGGTGATATCCTTTCTTCCTGCGAGATCCTCCATTGTTATACTGTGCCATCGTGGAGGCGTGCCAATGCGTTTCCTTAACAACTCGCTTTTTTGAATGTGTTGTACAATAAATTCTGTCATCTGATTTACCTGTCCTTTCCGAAGAATACACCCATTGACATCATCACATTCCGCATCTAAAGAAGTCGAATATTCCGTGAATTCTGCAAGAGGGCTTGTTTAGTTTTTGCAAGAAATGAGTGTGAAAATCTTTTCAAAAAGCTTTCCTTTGATATCTTGTGCGACAGGGACGATGAAAAGGGACGCTTTTGACCTCTTTGCAAGATGACTTAATTATTGGAATAAAGACATGTTGCTCGACTTTGCATTCAATTTCTTTGATTGATGGCCCAGAAGCTACTAAGTTGATTCCATCAACAATAACGCTTTCTCGAAGGCAAACTAAGCAAACGTTTTAGAACGGTCCTTAAAGTGCAGTAGGGGTACAAGGGGCTACACTTGACCTAGTCTTCTTTACCTGAACAAGATACCTTTCCTTGTCCTGACAACTGACTGTTATCTTCTCCCCTTTGCTTTTTGACGCCTCCATTAACATCAGCCAGAAAGCCACATAGTAACCAGCATTTCTGTCAATATTTTTTTAAATAATAACATTGGAATATTTCAGCCGGTCCCGATAGGGTATTTTAATATGTCACATATAGATAGTTTACAGACTTTCTCTAGGAAAACAGAGTGCGGTGCATCTTGTGGATCCATCTCCTTGATTCAAGCAATATGCGTTGCTTGAAAAGATGGAGGTGAACCGTGTGCACACCAAGCACGAGAACTCAAGATGAGGAAAGATTATCAATAAGACTGATTTGGATCTTAAACGTCGAAACCTTGGTCTTTTAATATATTTTCTCTCTTAGGTAATAAAACCGTACCTTGTATGTCTTATCATGACACAAAAAGATCATTGAATCATCAATATCATTTCGATTGATAGCTATCGTCAATCTTGTTTTGTTACATTGAAAAGCTGGATAATTTCTAAGGGATATAAATTCACCTTCGACTCGTATCTGGAATTTTTGACTGGGGATGGAAAACTGCTTCTCAAGTCAAATGAATCAAGAGTCACTCCCAGATATCTTAAGTGAAGAGAGAGAAGAAAATCGGCAGTTCGTGGCATTAGTATTGAAGCGATAAGATTCATTAAATTTCAAAACATTGAAAGTTTCTTACTTTTTATGATGATGCGTCATCAGTAACTATTGTATCAATGCTTAGGAATTGAGTTGTACCGAGCTAAAGAAATATACAGCACATCAAACTATCAAGGCTCTGACACAGAAAATGATATAAATAGATATTCCTCCAATATGGAAAAAGCTTTCATTTTTCATTAAAACTCGTAACTTTATCAGTATACTTATTACTCAGATTCACGCCAACGACTTATCAGACAATAAACTTTCTTAAACAGAGTACTTAAAAGATCCAAGCAATGAATCACAAAGCATAAAGCCCTATAATTAGCTTCCAGGATTTCTCTTGAAGATTTCATTTTTGTTCATTAAAGAAATGGGAAGGATGTCCAGAAATATCACAAACTTAAAGAACATAAAATTAGGCACATAAAGAACATCAAGTGCAAACTGGTTTAGGCAGTTTCATATAGAAAGTGTAATTGAAAGAAGGCAGGATGTTTTATAGGATCTGACTGTGTAAGGGCTCTCAAACCTTTGGACATGTCGCAGTTGGAAAAATGTATAATTGCCGAAGTTCAACTATGTTTATAGTACTGCACCGTCTGCAGTACGATTTAGCCACAGCTTTTGAATTTAATGGCCAGCCACACTGTTTTGTTTGACATCATACATTTCCATGCTGTGCCTCAAACGAGCCGGCTTTACGAGAACGTTTACTTTTCATACCAAACGTTTGCAGTTGGTACCTATTGAAGGCCAACTAGATTCAGTTTGGGTCATTTTATTGGGGAATGCAGCCTCTCTTGGATTGATTTGGGGTAAACTATCAGAAGAAATTGGATTGCTTGATTTTCTATAATCTGTTTCATGCAAAATACAGGGGGAATAAATCGTCCCCACCTCTATAGTAGAATAGGCAGAAAACTATTGATATAGTCATTGCCTCATAAACTCCAGGGTATTGAAACCTGGGAGGGGAAGGGTTTTTTGACATTTGAGAAGTACTAGATGACGGATCGGATGCTTCAATTTTTGCATTGACAATCATAAGAAACTTCAGGATCATCTAGAGTGTTTAACAGTGTTTTACTAGAAGCTTTATGTATACTCCCGTTTATGTCTGCCTTGGAACACGAATGGGAACAATCTGTGCAAACTTATTTCTGCCACACGATCGGTAGTTTGCAATACTATTTTTAATGAATAAAGTAAAGCAATCAAGCCCTGGACACTGTGAATCCTAAACTAAGTAGCTTCTTTTAGATCACAACAGATTAGGCTGCTGATAATTTTCTACATCTGGCTACTGTCTTGTTGGATAGCTGCAAAATGTTCTGTTTGTGTGCCTGAATTGTAAGGCTGCGACAAACTTATATTCAAATATTTGATTTTGCTTTTTAAATTTATCAGACGTGGGGCGAGATAACGAAAAGGTCACTCTCCGTTTCAGCTTGGATACTAACGAAACTGACTGATAAATTGGTGGAAATGAACTATCTTCCATGCTTAGCATTGTGCAACACTTTTTATAAGTACTTATGGTAGTAAATCGATGGCTATTTGTTACTTCTAATTTATTAATACGTTTTATGCAACAGGCCCCATGGAGTTGTATTGTTGAATAGACGTTCACTAAATTCGTCGAAGCCAGCTTTTACTTTTATCTAGTGCAGTGTTGCAAAATGACGGGGTTTTCAACGTTTTAATGAATTCAATTTTAGGACAAGAGCTTTATCTTTCCTCTTGGGATGTATCCTTCTTAGCACCTATCAGAACGTTAGACGAGATTGACGTAACTCAAAAATGCTTCTCACAATAAAGTAAACAACGTGCAGAATTTTCCTGCAAAGAACTATCCAACGCAATTTTCACCAGAACACATTCCGAAAGAAGGAATCCATGTAACTTAGGCTATGATAACGATGACATAAAGGAAAAAAGACCACAACAATTTTGACAACGATCTTTTTTAAGAGATGGATAGGTTGCTATACAGTGGGGTCCTCTTCGTATCGTGTTCAAACAAAAACTATATACGTGTTCTCAGCCACAGCTGAATACAGTTCCTGTTAACAGTTGTTTGTTATACTTTGTGTTAATCCTCTATAAATTTGACTTTTTTGTTCAATATTGACAACGAACCGTTATTAAGTTCTCTTCATGGGCGGTTGCCAATGTTCTTTGTGATATTAAAAATATAATCATTGGCCGGTATTCATTATGACTGTGGATATTTTAGGCAGCTTCAAAATCAAGTTTGAAGAGATACTGGAGAAAAGTGAAAATTTCACCACCAGTACTCGAAGCCGGGACCAAGGACTCACGGCGTGCTGCACTAAGCTATGGTGACAAAGTTCAAAGTCAAGGCGGACATACAAATCACAAATTTAGAACAATACGCCGAAAAGGAACCTATATTTTAGACTTTTAGAAGAATATTTTTCTGTAATGCTTGTAGGTGTATTTATCATATTATCAGAAATAAAACTCAACAGCAATTCTATCATAACATGACTATTTTCTTAATAGCGCCTTAGGCGTACTAGAAGGAACACCTTTGGATTCATTTCTAAGCTCAGGAACGAAAATGGCTCTCGAATCACAACGCCGTTTATCCTTCAGTGTGAATATGCTTTATGAATAAAATCTTCCAAAGCACGTCTGTTAATAATACTATAATTACAGAACTGTGATTTCCCTAACCTTTACTTTCCGGTTATTGTAAAGAATACCTTGAGCAGAAAACGTTCACAAGAGAATGGAATGTCATGATTACGGGTTTCAACACTGCCACCATTTGAAAATTTTTTAATTCTACAATAAGAAGAGCTTACAATTACTAGAGGGCAGAATGGACACCCTCAGATAACCAGCCTAGAGCTCTGGAGTGCCAACAGTTGTCTCGACGCATTTGATGAATACTTCCCTTAATGCTTTGAATGGAAGACAAGATAGGTTGACGCTGACTTCTACAAAATGTTTGTCAAGCAGCAAAGTGACTACCCATCTACCAACGAGCTTTTTTACCGCCCAATTACATTCCTTATATTTGACAATAGACTCAAACTCTTAAATACTACGACGTATTCTAAAAGATATTTACTTCAAAAAGTCATCGAACTTTTTAAAATTTTCACAAAGTATATTCTACAGCCGACAAAAGGAATCTCTAAAACAGATGATCCATTTAGATATGGAACGAGAACAAGGTCAAACCACTGGCGATGGATGACAAAAGATGTGCAAACTAGGAAATAGCGGTAACCAGCAACCAACGTGAAGCACAGACCTAGTGACCTAGGGAGACAGACAGACAGACAATATGATACAATAGATAGAGACACGTGAAGAGAGGATCAAGATGCGTTGACGTGTATGCCGTTAAAAAGTCACATTGTTTGTACTTCTGCGGTACATCTTAAGGACCAGTTCACACCATCCGACAATGGAGTAGTGGATTGAGTAGCCAGGGTTTGACTTCACCGCAGATTTCTGAAGTACAATTTGTGTTGATACACCTCCGTATCTGACATCTGCAGAGTTTTTCTGACAAAATTAATCGCATTAGACACACCTTATATCATGGTTCTATGGAAAGAGCGCATCGAAAGGTGAAAAATACAATGTTCTCTTATCCTGCAAAATAATATGATACTACAGTTTGATTCGTTCCATTTGTTGAATTATTCAAATAACTTGCTTTTCAATGATTGTAAAGCATTCAAATAAGAACAAAAAAGCATGGATAAGAATCAACAGCACAAAATAAACATTTTTCACTGATTTATGTTAAATTCATTTTTATACAAGGAATGCTACTCAATAATTTCAAACCTGTATCACAGTTCTAACAGAAATTGCTGTAGAACGTCTCATTCTGATCAGAAGTAAAAGAATCTAGTAAGAGTAGATTTTGAGATGTCTAGTTTCTATCGTATATTCTTAACTTTCAGCGCAAAAGTTAATCATTTGCAAAGATTACTGATCGTTCTACAAGAGAATACTATTTAACAATAATTGCTACGAGTAAATTTCTAAATTTTCATCATTCTGATCAGAATCCGCATTACATACCACAAGAATTGCGTATAATAACTTCTTTTTCTAAGAACTATATACAACAGTACATTAAGGATAAGAACATTGTTATTGCAAAATCATCCATACGCTAGAACGTTTACCAACAATCATACAGAAGTTATCAAATTTTTAGCTTAGGAAATTTTGATTCTTTCTTCTATTACTGTTACTGTTAATTAATCACTGATACTAGCTGATCTATATGTGGCTTGTTAGTCTCTGAGCATAAAAGTATGCTGTTCTTTACTTTAATCTTGTCAGGATATTTGTTTCACTTCTTATATCAAACTCCAGACGTCTGTATATTCTTATAACACCCGGTGAGTATATTCAGGGCTTAGAAAAGGAACACATTTCAAACGTTTAGTCACTGTGATGAATCCTTCATGCCTCCAGTTCACAACTAGAAGTTTTCTTACCAACACATCTGCATCAGGTGCACATAAAAACCAGCTTGCCGTAGAAGCTCTTTGCATCTTTCATTTAGTTAAGCTACAGGCAAAATACTCCAAAGATTTCTTGAGGGTTCGAGTGTCTGAAGCTTAAAGGGAGAAAACTGAGTACTTACAAGTTCAATTCATAATTCCACTGCTTTATTATTACATTTTATTGAGTTTCCTGCGTATACTCCGACATTGTGGTTACATTCCCTTCCACGACAGAAATCTTTCCTTTGCAGCACCAAAAATGGAAACGATTACAGCTCTTACCACACATCAAATAACTAAAGATGTCAAGTATGGCTTTTCCAAGATCTTTTTGGCGAGCAGCATAAATGAAAGGATTGATACTGCCACCTAAATAGTAAAACCAAATAACCCAAGCCCATGTGTAATAATGAACTTGAAGAGTCTTCTGGCCAGTCTTCTCCATGTAGTATGTAAAGAACACCGTGCAAATTGCAATAAATAGAGGCGACAGTAGGATGACAAGCACTATGATGATGGTACGCAGACATTGCTTCTGTGTTTTGATGAAGCGTAAAGCCAACTGACGGTCACTTGCTGCTGATTCCTTGTACTCCTTTTCCCTCTTCTTCAGACTTTTCATGATTGTGAAGTAGCGAAATCCAATATAGGAGCCAGTTATAAGTGTTGTAAGAAGAAATGGAACATACCTGTACAGGAACAAACTTTTGACGAATACAGGAACGCAAGATAAGTAACCAATGATCCATGCAACGCATAACATAGCTAATCGTAATTTGATATTATCATTCGACATTTGTACCCTCTGTAAGCCTCCTAAAAATATCTTGTACCGGACTTGGGTCACTAGTGCTACGATAAGTTGCGATGTCATATATTGGGAAAACATGAAAGCCATCAGTATGTTGTAAACAAGGCAGTCTCCTAACAGTTTCCCGAAGCTTAAAATCGATGCATAGGCAATTTGTCCGCTAATAGCACCAATGAAGTCGTTAACTGCTAGCCCTCCAAGCAAAACATTGGTTGAAGTTTGCAATTGTTTCTTTTTACAAATTACAAAGACGACTAGAGCATTTCCTACTACTGCAATTGAACCTGGTACTACACTAGCAGTAAAATAGATGGCATTCATAGGAAACGTTGTAGTGAAGTTGCTTGGAACGCAAGTCATGCTCTTCCGCAATGTCAAACTGAAGCGTCCTTGAAGAAGATGAGGTATCAGTGGCAGTCTCTGGTATCGGTATATTCCTCTTAAGCGATCTGTTTAGCCTAAAAGTGTTCGGTTGTATAGCTATTTTGAATATGTCTAGGAAACTCACCTATCATCACCACGGTTCTCTCTGATGTGTGCCTCCGAAGTTCTGGATACACAAATTGAAGTCACATCTTTTATTCACAAGAAGCAGCTGATAGTTGTGGAAAGAACTCATGCTGACGCTATGGTCATTATGCACCTAGTGCCTTGTCATCGGATTACAGACCGTGAGCATGTTCCTGCTTAAGAGCATCTTCTCTAATGATATTCGTCATAACATCCGTAACTACTTCTTTAAGAAAGAAGTCTTTTCAAATGTATCTCTGAAAATAGATGCTGTACGACATTTTAGATCTTTTTCTTATCCCTCAAATTCACAAGTCGTCAAAACATGAACATCCTTCAAATATCAACTAAACGGTGAAAATGTGGGAAAGCTTAAAATTTCGGCATCGATAAGGATGAGTAAGAAAGAGAATGGTTTTAGAGTCATCTTAAAATTGAAAGGGAGAAGTGAATTCTCAACTAAATATAACATTTCAGAGATCGAAACCCTTCCATTTTGTTCGCATATTCTTTAGTTGACATCTGTATTGTCATTCTTAAAAAACTGCTACAGAATTCGGAATTCGTAGTACTAAGGGGAACTAATATAATTCGTACGTAGAGGGTTTACTGTACAATCTTTTGCCTTTCTGTAGTAGGTTTACTTGTTTCTATATCAAATTGCTTTTTCTCTTTAAATCTGCCATAAGCATAAGAATTACATTTTGAATTAATGTTGACTGAGTACCACTCTGTATTTCAACAGACACTTTTGATTCACTCCTACAGATTTCAGAAACCTATCCGATCGTACTAATTTCGATATGGATCTCACTCTCTTTACTTTTAGACTTGATAATGTTTTGCAATCAAGTGAAATTGCCAATCTTCATCTCACTTTCCTCACAGTCGTGCCTCTATGAAGCGGGCTTTGCCAAAGATCAGTGCAACAGGTGCATCTCTGATACACTGTGATGCAAAGAGAGGGACAGTGAACTAGATGTGGAAACTGATCAACGCCAGTCGCAGCATTCTCTATTTGAAATTCTAAAGGTGACTTAACGTTACGTTAAGAAACCATTTGAAAGTGACCTCAGCTTTTCATTCTTTGCGACTACCATTAAAATGCAAATCCAAAACCTGTAGAAAACATTCCAACTTTTCAAAATGCAGAGAAGGAAGCCTTTTTATTTATTGATGATAGTAAGTTTAAATCAAATGGGTTACGTTTACTCCAAATTAAGAGTGTTTACGAAACTGTCTAAGTTGTTAAGTGTGAAACAGGTGTTTCGTTTTATTGTTTCATGTAATACCTATCTTAGGACGAGTTACAACTATTACAATACAAGTGTTTATCTTTTGGTTGTCCACCCATTTTGTATCCACTCTAATAAGACTTTATTTTGCCGCATCTGTTCCATCAACTAAGGTGAAACATTAAGTCTGGCCATTTCCATAATATGAATTTAACGAAGGAGACATCGGGATCAAACTTTCGTAGCTTTTAATTTTTGGTATGAATAGTTTCCATTGACAGTTTTGCATAAGGAGAGAATAACCCTGACAACACTTACATTGTACTTCTAAATGAATTTACAGAGCTGGGAATCATTTACATCAGCTGCTTGTCGGTAACTACTATTATGGTTTGACAATGGCTTAGGGGTAGTATCAATTGTTCTGATGTACGCTAGTCCATTTCAACCATATTAAGATTGCAGTAATCCACCACGCCCGTTTAGTTTTTTTCAGGATAGCTTTTTGTGTTTATTTCTTAATGGGCTTCTTAACTGGCATGCTTCGTCAGTTTGCAAGTGTTTTGTTTACGATGTTTGGACAAAATGTGGCAAAGCGATCAAAATTTGATCTCTCTTGCAAACTATCTGCTTTCATTGGACAATTTTTGGTAATTTTGTAATGATGTGATAAATCGATTCACTCTTAATCAATATCAGGTAGAATCAAAGCTGGCTCGGAAAGTTTTGTTGTTTTCATAGAAGAGTGTTACCACGAAAGCTGTGTTTAGCTGTTGCTCAATGGATGTTTAATGACTATGTTATACTTCAGAAATTTCATTAAAAGTTCACAAGTTTTAAGGGTGTATAATGCACGGAAGCAAAAGAAGTGAAATACGCCCAATCCAGTAGCTGAGTAGTGTAGAATACAAAATTCCCCTGACTCAATAGGGTTAAATGGACGTATCAAATGCTGAAAATTGTACTTAGTTTTGTATTGAGTCTATTGTTGAAGATCTTATTTGTGACTATTTTGATGTCAAACTTAAAAAATGAGGGTGAGGCGTGAATTCGCAAAACTAAAAATGTCGCCAAAATAATACAAAACCAAATATCTTTTCATTAGGGTAGATTAGGTCTGCTAAGTGAGGCATTTGGAATAATTTGATCAACACTCGTCTTCTCACTAGTTACTACAACTGCTCTCAGTTTTCCACTAATAGATATCGACATTTATCTCTCTTTAATTTATATTACATTTCTGCAGAAATTTCAGGTAAAGTTCCCACCCTATTCTTATTATGGATCGAGGAGGAAACGCAAAGGTCACTTCAGTAAAAGAAGCTCCAAGTTGTCACAGGGTGCAGTTGCTATGGAGATAAATCTCTGCCGTCTATAAAATTCTCCTCCAGACTTACCTAGAAAAGCGCTGGCGACCAATTTCTGGTCTTCTTATCGATGTGTAGCTTTTGAGCCTACCGGAAATGGATTTAAAAAATAAGAAGAAACAAAGGTGGGTCATTTGTACCTTATAAACCAGTCGGTTAGGTTAGTTAGGAAATCCATCACTGAGAATATCAAACTGAATTCCAAGGTCTTGTTGTTTTGAGAATATTAGGACAGATGCAGTCCTAGCTAACCAACGGGAAGTAAAATGTAAGGTTTTATCTTCATCTTCAAGCAGGCATTAAAATACTGATTTAGTGTAAAGCGTTAATGAATCTACGCCATGCTTAGGATGTAACTTCGTATCCCTGGCAACACAGTTTCCTAGAGACAACAACCCAATAAGCGTCCTTTAGAAAGTAAACAATTAATGCTATACCCCACTCTCATTCTACTTTCCTACCTTATAGTCTTTTATAAGATATTTACCTATTAATATTGCTATAAAATTTAGGAAATAAAAGCTGTTGGTATCAGTCGTTGGCAGTCGTAAGCAATATGATTTAAGTAGTTCTCATGCGTAGGGTAACCGATAAGTAGTTTACTGGTTGACCCTTTTGGACCAGAAGTACAGTTACACTTGCGAAATATATGCTGTTAACAGTTGGTAAATATCGGGGTAGTTTTAGTACCATTTATGGACAAGGACGTTAAAAAGTGTCGGTTCAGCAATCTCCTGTCGACAATCACGAAGAAACGGCTAACAAATACCTACATCTGATCATCGGCGTTATATACCAATGACAATAAGAATTGTTTTCATGTTATGTTTTTATATTTCTCATAGTTATTATAAGCACAATTGGAAAAAGTAAACTAGCAGTAAACAGAAATCAGTTGCTCCGCTGCAACTGATATTCACGAATATTTGTGATTTACAAAACAACCTTCATATGACCCCATGTTTTAACTGACTCTGCCATTAGCTTTGCTCTTCATGATACTGACCTAGATTTTAACTTCTGATCTACCAACTTCTTTGTTCCTAATTGTCTTTCAGTCATGTTAACATATTTTAACTACAACATGCGCGACCCTTCACAACAGACACACTTTCAATTGCTGATTTAACAAATTTTGCATTGCACAAGTTATCTTTCTTTCCTCTATGCACCTTTATGTGACCCCATGTTTCAACTGACTCTACCGACAGCTTTGCTCTTCATGATACGGACCTTGATTTTAACTTCTGATCTCCTAACTTCTTTGTTCCTAATTGTCTTTCAGTCATGCTAACATATTTTAACTACAACATGCGTGACCCTTCACAACGGACACACTTTCAATTGCTGATTTAACATATTTTGCATTGCACAAGTTATCTTTCTTTCCGCTATGCACCCGAATTCTCTAAAGAATGTTGTACGCTAAATTTCTAATAGCATTGATGAAGCTCTTCATCTACACCCTTCTGGCAACATCCTTACTTTTGTTGGCTTCACCATTCACCATGAAGAACGGTTTCTGCAGTGATACCTGTGTATCTGCGAACGAAAGGTGTAACAAATATTGTCTCTCGCAGAATTTGTTCCAGCTTTCTTGACTTTTCCACTCATATCCGTGGTAGAATCAATTAAGTTCATTATCTTTGTAACTTTCGTTTTCCAAAAGAAGTGAACCTGGTGTTGTTTATAGCATGGTGCTAATAAACCCGGGTAATTTATAGTCTTAGATTGTCAATCCTCTTCTATAAGTGGCTTATCAAGAAACGTTTTTGGGAAGGAGTAAGGTGGAGGGTTAGTTGGCGGGTGACGCCATTTTATTAGTTATGCATAGTATAAGGCAAGGCGTGTCCCTAGTAGATGTTAAATAATTTTAAATGCAAGCAATCTGAAATTGGCAAGTTATTTAATTCCAAGATATGCCTCTAGCAGCTAATTAGGCCTTTAAAAAGTTGGCTTGAGGGTGCAAGGGGTAGACATGGAAGACTTCCTACCCTTACACACGCCACTGATTCTTGACTATTTACATTTTATATTATTGTTCCATGTGTCTATAGAGATCATCAAATCTTACTACATTTGGCACTCTTTTCCAAACGCTATATAGCATAGGTGTTATGCATTTAACCCGTCCAACCCAAATTCATGAAAAATAAGAACGTTAAACGAACAAGAACAAGAAGAACAAGAAACATAAAATCTTATCTGCCCAACATCTTATGATGATCTACATGACATCTAATCTAAATAACATCTAGTCTGTGTAACATCTTATCTACATAACATCTTATCTGCATAACATCTTATGATGATCTACATGACATCTAATCTAAATAACATCCAGTCTGTGTAACATCTTATCTACATAACATCTTATCTACATAACATCTTACCTACATGACATCTTATCTGCATAACATCTTATCTACATAACATCTAATCTACATAACATCTTATCTACATAACATCTAATCTACATAACATCTTATCTATGTAACATCTAATCTACATAACATCTCATCTACATAACATCTCATCTACATAACATCTAATCTACATAACATCTTATCTATGTAACATCTAATCTATATAACATCTAATCTACATAACATCTTATCTACATAACATCTGATCTAGATGACATCTGATCTACATAACATCCCCTTGATAACATCGTTTTTCAACCTCCATTTATCCTAGGACTCATGCGAATTTTGTGAACTAATTTCGAAAATCTATATCAGGTTTATGAACATAGATTTTAACTTTTGATGGGTATATTTGGAAATAAATTAAACATTTTTTAAATTTAAAGTTTAATTTACATTTTTTGATTTACTACATTTTGCTTATTATTTTTTGCTTACTATTATTTAAAGATAGGAAGTATCACTAACAAAAACAAAAGAAAAGACATTGTATAATGAAACCGGTAGGCTACAAGAATATTTCAATGTTCAACAACGCCAGGAGCTTTAACTAGTTTCTGCATGATTTTTAGGGGGTAAGTCTGAGAGCATGGGTGGAAGCTATAAAAGATATAAAAAACTTTGCAAGGCAACTGTGTCGGTGCTGAATATCATTTGTAGTTTTATATTCATTTGAAAACTATTGAGTTAAAGTTTCATAAAATGGATAATCCATATCAAAATTGTATCATTGGTATTAGAATGATGTTGATTTTATTACTTGTTTCAGTAATAGTTATAATAAAGGCACCTATATTCTCGTTACTCTGAGCTCTCATGTTATTAGAAGGGTTACTTGGCTACATATAGTAAATAATAGCTTAAACAAAAGCACATAAGCTTCTCCTAAATGATAGCACACCAGTTATATTGAATATCCATGCACGCTTCAATCTAGGAGCTACTTTTGATGGCAGACTCAATGAGAATTTTATTGACTATCCCCACATTACAACTTCCTTTATATCTACAGTTCGTGTAGTTCACAGTCGTATTTCGCCTAGATATAATACCGAAGACTTTGAATATTCTTTCGTGAGGTATCTTAATTTTGAACGAAAAGAAGTAGCTGCGTAGAAGCTAGGGCTCTGTTTACCTTAGTGCACCATTTCCCACAATTTTGTTTTGATTCTATCAATAGGTGTCAGAACAGATTCCTCAGCTACCATGTATAAAACGACAGCTGTGAATGGATTTCTTACCAAACAAATTAACCCGTATCAATTGGTTTAGAAAGAGTTGCTGAAGCGTTGTAACTTTTGAACGGTGTCCACTGATTCGAATAACTTTATGATCACCATGTTCTGGGAGAAGGTAGTTTAACGAGCAAAAATGGCTATTTCTGGGCAACCTTTGCTAAATTCTATCAGAAGTGTTATCTTTTGCCATCTAAAATAAGAGGAAGAAGCGCGTTCCTTCGTTTTCTCCCTCTTCAATATCTTTTGATGTAACAACTCGAATGGGGGATTGCGCTATCTTGACCCAACAGGTAACATGCCGACCAGGGAAACCCTCGAATAGATTTTGCCCTGATGTAATTTGTTAACCTTTTTCTCGACCAATCACAAGGGCGCTTTACATTCCAGAGAATGCCAATATTTGGGACGTGATGGAAGCCCCTTCTTGATGCTTGAATGTCGCAATGAGCAAAGGAAAGAACAGTTTGCATGTGGGAGCCCAGTTTACAGAAGGGACCAGCGTCTATTTCGATTCATGTTCGAATCTCTTTTCTAAGTAGCAACTGCCAGTAGCTTGATTGTGCACTCGCTTCATTGGAAGACCACTAAGCGGTTATGGCTCTTAGATAAGCAAATCAAAGCAGGGTTATAGAAAACCTACCAATTACTCCATTGCTAACTAATGCGTGGAACATTGATGCTCACAGCTACTCTGGTGAATAAAGTTCAGTGGATCATGTAAATAGAACTTACAACCAAGGTCCTAGATCTCCTTCCGATAATCAATATTGGACTGGAACTATTTGATAAAAACCGCCGTCATGAGGCTATAGAAAAAAGGATAGATTATTTCAGTAGTTTAGTCATTTATATTATGCCAAGATCATTTCTGGTTAGGAATTACTTTAAGAGAAATAACTATACGAGCTATGAGGAAGACAGAGAAGGTAGGAATTACTTTCATACTTGCAACGATAGAGTAGTGTAAAAACCGGAAATCCTGGAGTTACAGTTCCACATTATCTTCAATGAGGATCTTTAGATATGCCAGTACTTATTAGAACACACTTGAACGTAAATACCGCAGATAGTAAGATATTTGGTGGAAAATACTCTCTTGTAAACCTCGACGATGTGCCACGAAAGGATAACAATGCTGCTCAGCTGTCTGCAGATGCAAAGGAAGAGATCAGATATTTCTAAAGCAGCAAACGTAGCTGTAGTCGAATATTTTACGAATTCTCTCTCTACTATCTTGCTTTGATAAGATTAGCATATTCTGTTACCTTTCACTTACACTTGTCCTTATGCTCTTGCTTACTGTGATTTCAGACGATCATTTATAAATGGTATTAACTAATTTCTATATTAGACCATAGTTATAATTTTCCTAAAGTTAATTTTATTTTACTACTCTCTGCTTGTTGTTTCCAGATGATTCTCTAAACGAAAATCAATATTTCATTGGTTCCTTGTTGTATCCATTCTGGTCATCAAATTATGACACGGAAGAGGGACGAAGAGTCAAAGAAGACTCGCCAAACTGGAATTACGAATTGGAAAAAGCTTATTGGTTTGAGGTAGTTGAAAACGAGGATGATCTGGAATCCCCGAAAAGTAGTACTAGCGGAACACAACTACATTCTTCTCAGAATGATATCAGAAATAATAATAATAATAACAACAACAACAACAATAACCATGCAGAGATTAGAAAGGTGCCGGTCACAAAGCAGGAACCTGTAAACTCGGACGATAAAGGGAATTCTAACAAAAATGGTCAACTGACAGCAAGCACTGAAACACTCGCATGGGATAATTTGGAAGAGAAATTACATCAAATGTTAGAGTAAGAACATATTTTAAAATTTATATAACCATGAATTAAGTTCTTTGAAGATCTGAATCCTTTTTTCTGCCATACAGTAATCTTACAGTTTAAAATAAAAATTTCTTTTAAAGGATTGAAAATATCCTTTTATGCTGATTTTGTATCTAAGGAACTAGGGAAGTCGTAAATTTTCAAGGTTTTTAAGATATTTAAAAAAAATAAGATATATGTAATTACGCAATATATTTAATTGATGCATTATAGACGTTGTTTGATCCTATTCAAGGTATTTATAACTTTACCGGTAACTTAATTGGCATTGATTTCGGCTCAAACATGAAAATCTGTGTGTTTACGTTTAGTGGGCGTATCCTACATGCATCCAAAACATGAGAGATAATGCGTTTTTAACCTATGATGATGCTTGCAAAATTATTGATAGATGCACATAGCTGACATCTTTAACATGCCCTTGACATTACTACCAAAATGCACGAAGCCCTCCACCAGTAAATAAATATGATATTTTTCTGTTAAACATTAAAATTCGTGTATAGGGCAGATTTTTGCGTTTTCATTTTGTCAAGCAAGCCGCTAATTAACTGTTAATGTAGCTAGCAAATATCCAGTAATTACAAGGCTATGAAGGAAAAAGAATAAAGCAGTCAAGAAGATTATAGAGAGATACACTGTTTAGAGTACCAACCATTTATTCCTATAAATACTAATTTGAAAATAAAAATCAAATGTGGCTCGTGATAGGTATGTATAACCAATTTAATGATAAATGTTGTATATGAAATTGATCAAAACATCTGTTTAAGGGTTTATTCTCGTAACAGTTGACTGATCGCCGTCAATATAACTTGAAGTCTACTTATAGTTGGCAATTGTTGTTTATATTAAGTATAAAATGAAATCACAAGTACTCTGTCAGTAGCCGTACAAAGATTTATTGATAAAGAGAAACAGATGTTTCATCTAGGATACCCTCATGATTACAAATGTAGAATTTCCCTCAATGTGTCATATGAGTACATGCTAATGACTTAATAACTGATATCTACTCTGTGATAGTCGAGCCAAGGTAATGAATTTATGCTGTTATGCTGACCATTACTAGTTCACTTTTATCTAGTATATATAAAATATATATATTATATAATATATAATATATATAATATATATAATAAATATATTCTATACCAAAGTGCAATACTTCCCCTATTAAGAACAAGAGACTAAGCACGCAAAGATTGTGACATCAACTTCATATAAATACAAAAGAAAAATTATGCAATGTTAAGGAAAACATCAGCTAAATTATTTCCGTATGAAGATATATACATACACACACACATACACACACATATATATATATGTATACACATATATATATACATGTATATAAATCGATATACCAACAACTACTGTTGATAGCGTTGGTAGAGTGCTTAATGCAACAAGGTACAGCCTAATACCAACACGTAGTGGTAACAAACCATCCCTTTTACCATTGCTTAGCAGTAGATTGTACATTTGCATATAATGTCAAATTTCCGCGAAGGTTCTTGGATGATAGACGATTCCCGAAAAACAACATAACATATTCCCTAGGGCCCTTTATTAGCAATGATTTTAATAAAACAATAAAGAAGATAATTATGCAATTTAGTGAAACCTTTGTAAAGGAGAAAGATAGGATATAAATCTGATTAAAATATTCACTTTCTTTTTTGCAGAGAGGATCCTGACATAGTAGTAAGGAATATCAGGCAATTTTTAGAAAACAATAGAATTCTTCTAAATGAAATTACTGTAGAAACAGGCTTAGCAAAGGAGAAAGTAAAAGAATTCATGGAATCTAACATTACACTGGAAGTTGAGCAGAGAAAAGAGTTTTATCGTTGGTACTTAACTAAGATTCTCAGGCCACCCAAAGGCACTGGTAAGTTAAATGTTTAAATTTGCTGTTGTTCGTCTAAATACCTAAAAGTCAGTTTTATAACTTACAAGTCAGTTTTACAATTTACAAGTCAGTTTTACAATTTACAAGTCAGTTTTACAATTTACAGCACTATTTGGGCCCTGTCCTTAAACAAAAATCTTCGGCTGCTTTTGCGGATCATGAAAATATAGTTTTCAGTAAATATATTGAACAATGTTTATCTTTCAAAGTTTCACTTGAAGACTTTTACTCGTGTTTAATTACATCATACGAAGCAGTTTTAACAAAAATTCACCTGGCAATTGCCAGAGGGGTAACTCCTCTTGCACTCCTATTAGAGGAGAAATTGTATACAAGATGCTTCCTTGAAATGGCCATCACAGTAGGCAGGATTTCCAAGATTTGCAAGTATTGTTTAATAGTCTAGGTTTGCAGCTATTTTGTGATAAATGGAATCTTCCGATGTTGTATAAAGGGAGAAAAATATGCGTTACCAAAGCAACTTCGAAAGCACAATGAACTATAAAGCTTTTGCAGGGCCAATATTTGGGCAGATACTGATTGTAGTACATCGACATGCCAAGGGAGGATGTTACTCGCCCGTACGTTTGTAGTTGGTGAAGCAAAAGAAGTCGCTATAAACAGGGTTACTTGTTTACCATAAAATAAAGGGCAGGACAGAACAGAGGTGCTAAACTTGTCAAAAATTATAAACAAAACGAATGTAGCATGATAGTATTCCGTATTCCTCGTCTACCACGTTGATTGATTGTAAAACAGGTATGCAAACGTACATTTTTTAGATTTCACGTCAGTCTCCAGTTGACCGGTCTGTACAGTCGTCCTATCCTATGACGCTTTCGTTGGTTAACGCTTAATTATTTTTTAATTAACTTTGATAGTGTATAATTATTGACAGAAGATTAAAAAGTGTTTGCTTTGCGCAGGTGTTGTAGAGAGTGCTGATTTACCCTTTTGCTCCCCGCTAATTTCTCTTTATCAGTATCGGTTGTTTCGTGATCATTTTTTGACTTTTCGGTTAATAAGTTCCTTAAGCCTCCTATACGTAGTAATCAGTAACAAGATCTCAGTGGCTCATTGTATTCCGTCCTATTTTCGCCAAGTATCAGCTCCTACAAGAAAACAAACTCCTTGGGTTTTTAAAACCCAAAGGACAGCTAAACAATGTGACTCTGCTATAGGGCAGCACTTGCTTCAAAACGCAGACAGTTGAAAATTGTGTACGGATGACCGCTTCCGTATAATAGGTAAAGCTAAGTCAGCTCTTTACTCAGCCGTTCTCGCATCTGCCTCATTTTAGTAATTAAGACACCGAAGATGTCTCATGATGTCTGTGCTCCCTGGCAATATTGTCATGTTAAAATGCATACACTCAAGTATCGTATAGTGCTACATTTTGATATTTGCTACATTGTTACCATGAAAATAAATATAATAATTGCAATGATAATAACAATGTTCAAACCTTAAGCAGGGACATAAATATATTAAATGAGATTTAAGTATATATTTTTCCAATGCTTAAAAAAGGTATAGATAGAAACATCTGCGAGATTAAGTGATTTTTGATTACTTTCTTAAAATGTAAAAGATCCGTAATGCGACTAGCCTTCTCATCAGAGACATATTGGTGCATAATTTATCGTAGGTTTGGATCAAGCATGAGAACCATTTCATGGAGTTAAAACACTAAAATTATATTTTTACACACAAAAGTAGATTATAAGTACAATGAAAAGATTCACATTTCATTAAAGAAAAAAATAATGATTTCTGTCGAGGATTTGTGACTAACTAAGATTTGAAAATTTGTGAGCAAGAACCAAAGCCAAAATTTAAGGTAACTTAAACTAGTTGCAACTTTCGGTATTTGCTACTGTAATGTTATGATGAAAGTATCTTCGAATGATTAATACTTCTTCACTTTACTTCTAATTCGCATTGAAAGATGTACCATGAAATATCAATCCACGCATAGAAATTTTTGGCAATATTTTTGAAAGAGGGAATCTTAGTTGAAGAATTCGTTACTGTTTTATTTACGTTTGATACAGATCAAATTAGCAAATGATAAGGAGTCCGGAATTGTATGCCATCTTCGGCTTTAATATCTTCTTATTGCTGCTCCTTGATTTTGATAGAATAAATTTACCTGTGTTTACTAAACTGTTAAACCACTCGTTTACCCAAACCATTGTACTTGCTGCAGAAGAGAGATGTCCTTATTGAGATCGCCCTTATGAAATCAAGAGGCTTCTGTTTCTCTTGCGACATCACGTGCCTACAGAACAAACTAGTGAGCTCGCAAGCAGAGCTGCAACTTGTGTTGTTAGGTTGGGTGTCAATGTTTAATGGAGCGGATAAACAGGTTGAGGCAGGATTAAGCACCAAGTCTAGCGAAACAAACCAGCTGGAGCGCTTTCAAGCTGTATGCAAGTAGCAGCTTGATCAACAAGCTTGAGCAAAGCGTAAGAAATGATCAGTGAGTCAATGAACATGAATGAACAAGTTACACTGAAGGTATGACGCACTGATTAACATGCAAAAA
>JAAAKL020001827.1:0-28820 GCA_010016065.2 Carybdea cf. marsupialis auct. non (Linnaeus, 1758)
TTACTAATACTATGCTTTCTGAACTACGACGTTGCTAATGTTGTAGGCGTAAGCCTAAATTTCAATCACGGAAATTTTACTGAGGTATTTAAAATAATATAATTGAGATCCTATCATGACAACAAAGACAAGAAAAACCACAAAGAAGAAGAACAACAACAACAATACGTAAGTTGTTAAGAGGAGTACAAAATAAAAAAAATCGAAACAAACAATCAAATGACAGGAAAAGGGACAGCAGATCTTCATATTATTATCCGTGTGTACTGTAAACCATTTTTTTACAAGAATGTAAATAGTTTCATACGAGTTTCACAAAAAATTTGGATTCCCATCTACGCATGCCTTGATACGTAAGAAAACAGTAAGAAAAAACCAAAGCATCTTTTCAAATCAGAATATCTCCAACACTTTGGAGCTATACAAAGCTCGAGTTTAATAGTCTCCAAAAACAACACCCGCCAACACAACAATAAAGTGACCTTGGAACCCAATGCTTACGGATAAAACCACTGAGATGAAAGAAAACGATAGTGACATCAAGAACGGAACGAAAAATAGGGAAACGAAAAGAATTATGGAAAAACATAGTTAAAACGTTTGTTGATTGTACAACAAAACTGCATGAAATAGCGAAGACATTAAAGTACTTTTTCGTCTGACACGCCTTAGAGTTCAAAATCGTCAGAACTGAAATTGGGAAGAAATCAATGAACCTTATACCCAACTGTGTTTTAATTGTAGCCAATCAGAACTCTGACTGTTAGATTGCTGTTGTTTTGACCAATCAGTATCTGTGGAACTGAGTGGTTAACTGAAAAGGCCCAATGAGAAGACCAAATCACTTTGTCTGCAAAAAGCAACGGTTTTCTTGCTTAGATGTGGAAGGATTCAAGAACGGCTAAGCGTAAAGCAGACCTAGTTTTACGTATCATACGGAAGTGGTCATCCAGTTTTGCACAGTCTGGGTTTTCAAGCAAGTGCTTTCATATGGCAGAGTCATTGTTTAGCAGAGCATTTGGTTTTAGAAGCCCAAGGTGGTTGTTTTTCTTGTAGGAGCTGATAGTTGGCGAATCAACAAGGAACATGGTGCTTAATTCTATCAACTAACCTCATCGTCGTGCGTCCGACATAGCCAGCCTCACACTGGCAAGAAAATGAGAAGACAACGATGCTGCAATTTGTGGGAGGCACACGCTCTTTGTGGTTAGTTGAGAATGCTTTCATACCGGTATAAAATACGCGTGGTGTCACAGCGATTGTTTTCGCTATTTCGCGGAGAAAAACATATGAAAGACCAGATATAATAGCCTATGCGGGTTTAGAATACGATTAAGGCCAAAGTCTTCAAGTGGGAAAGGTTATGGAATAAAAGAAGTACAAGATGAAAACAAGTAGTAACACGTAAACAGAAAACAATACGACAAAAACAAAATTACGTAAGAGAAAAAGAGATATATAAAGAAGGATAGCACCATGTCTTAGAAATAAAATAGGTAAAAGAGCCAGGGTAAAAAAGGAATGATTAATAGCCATAAGAAAAATGAGAAGATGGATCATCGTTATCTTCATAGATTATTCAACGTCTTCATCATTTGAAATCATTTGAGACCATGCTATTCCATACCTATAATTAGTATGTTGTTCAGTTGCTCTACTCCATCGATCTGAAAAGCGAAAAAACGCAATTACATAGGCTGGCATGGAAAATGTGATGTCATGTTAACGGGCTGAATCTTCAACATTTTAACCATTATACAAGATTATGGGAAATGCAAAGTTCAAAATATACCACTACCTTACATAATGAAATGCTTCCTTAGAAGCTCTTTTCATTTACAGATTGCGCATATACACAAAGTAGACGCACTGTCAATATTTTTGGACTTAAAAAACTAACAGTACTTCACCACATTTGACTGAGAGTAAGCTGATTTTCTTAACTGGCGATTGTTTGTCTGCCCTTAATTGCTTCTTCGGACTCTTCAAACAAAATACTAAGAACTATCCTGCCATTAGCAAGAAGATTTGGGACGTGTTAACACGTCTTTCTCCCTCTGTTTCTAGTTATGTAGAAATGGGACTCCTTTATTTTACCAGATGTAAAAAAGACCAAGGCATGTCAACTGAACCAATCTTTATATGCAGTGGGGATCCTGACTTGATGATACATTGATAGTATATTGACCGGAGTCATTCTGCGTATGAGACAGTAATCAAATATTGGCGTAAGGACCGCACCTAATACTTGAATTAGTTCATTTCTGTGGGTGCTTGTATCAGTGATACAATCACATTATCTACTTCATAGACAGAGGGTTTAAGGGACATCCCAGAAACATAAGTTAATTCTGATTCTGCACTCAGGGTTTCCTAAGGTTCCATTGAATAAAATATCACAAAATAGACCACTTTACCTTAGCTAAGAGTTGGTTGACTACTGTATCATGTACGCCAGTGCTTCCAGCCTGAAAAAAACAACAAGGTGATCTGTATAAGAAAGCTAGATTCTGCTGTAGTATTTAATAACAAACCACTCTATCGAATACAGAGTTCTAAGATCGAAGCTCATATCGATGTTGTATGGCAATATCTGGCCTCATTTCAGGATATACTTAGATTTGCCATTCAAGGAAAGCTGGCTTAGATTCTGATAATTACTTCCTTCATTCGATCAAATATCAACAGCCATCAACATGACTTCAAGGTAATACTAAGAGACCAGCACTTGATGGAAGCTTTCTGCAACTATCTATTCACCAACACGTACTGAACTTCCTCAATATGTAAACAACACAGCGCAAAATTTTCATGTGACAATTGAAAATCTATGATAGAGGTGTTCTTCTGAAAGTAAGTAAGGGGTCCAGATATAAAATGTTTGAAAACGGTATTACTATAAACGTTACAGAGTGAGGGCCCGTTGTTCAATTATTACTGGTCTCACTTAAAAGCAAAGTGTAGTTGGCACCTTGATCTTATATTTTCACGTTGTTGCTAGCAAACCCCTACACAGATTGTCCCAAAACATGTTTATAGTGTTCTCCCTTCCATACAGTGTACCCAGTTTCCTCTTACAAAAATCTCAAGTCTAAATCTATCATAACTTGGCTAATGAAGAAATTCAGACATACGTATAAAGAGTGCAGCTAAAATTAAAAAATGCGACGTTATATTGACCCCTGAAGGAATGTTAGTCTCTCAATCAGCTGCCTCTAGTTAGCAGTGGGTCCGATGACGACACTACCCTCAATAGACAATAAAATCACCAAACACGGAAACTAATACATAAAGTGTACATGGGATAGAAAAAGTACGCTTCTCAATTTGGTCTGCCGAGAAGTGGCTTCCCTGCATTCCCCTGGTGAAACGGTACCCCCTTCTAAGTGGAAACTCTCCCCAGTTTGGGAATCACTGCACTATGTTCGCAGGAAATGAGACTATAAACAATACAGACTGATTTACAGGAAGACCTAGCCATAAGATACCTGTTAGCGAAGTCCCTTTACCTGATTCTGACCATTGCCAACAGAAAGGCAAGACGGAAGAGACATTTAAGTAGACAGGGAAGTAATGGGAATAAAACTCATGGTGCAGGTGGTAATCCTACACATATTACTAACTAAAAAAGGCGATTAATAAAAGTATAATTAGTCTTAATTAGTCCGAAAGTCCAAATTCTGGTTAGCTCTTGCAAAAGAGTTTGAAAGGTGTTCCGAAAAAGAAGTACCATGTTTGTTTAATAAAGCTTTTTGCCGATCCATTTCTGATTATACACATAGTTACATATCCTATTGGTGCCAAATCTTTTAAATGTTACTTAAGACTTACGAAGTAAAAAACCAATCACGTGCTACGGTTATCAATCTCTGGCTATCTGACTTTCATATTGTAGTTTTTATAATTTTGATCCTTTGCTTGTAATGAAATACTTTTGTCAACGATATAGTATGTACCAATGTATTTTATCTGACGAGCGCCGACTAAAAGCTTGATTAAACAAACATTAGAGTTCCTTTTCGAAGCATGTTTAAGTTCTGTACCACTAGCACCTTTGAAGAGATACTAGAGAAAAGTGAAAATGTCACCACCGGGATTCCAATCCGACACTTTCACTTTTCTCTAGTATCTCATCAAACTTGATATTTTAAATCCTCAAAATTTATTCAAAAGGAGTTGTAAAGCACAAACGACATTTTTTGGTGAAATTTTGATTTTCTGTATCTGTCCAAACCTTTTGAAATTCAATTGATGCAGTGGGTAGTTTAGAGGATGTTAAACGAGAAGAAATCTCCTGACTGTGCTATCCATGATAGTACTTCTAGCCAACGGGAAGAGGCAGTGGCGGTTTTAGAGGGAGGCCGACAGGGCCATGGCCCGAGGTCTCACACCTGTAGGGGGCCCCGCACCTCAATTCTAAGAAAAAAGGATGTGTCTGACTGCCCATATTAAGTTGATGGAGGTAAGTGAAAACTCGAAACTGTATCCACTGGAAGGAGTAAAATGTATCAGGAACTTCTGCAGTACGATCATGTCTGAGCTTCCTTGCAATGCATGACGTCATAGGGCCCCGCAAACTTTTTCGGCCTAGGGCCCCGCATCCTTAAAAACCGCCACTGGCTGTTCCTCAGCATTAATCCGTGAATTATGAGTTTCTTATATGTTGTTGATGGATACAGATTTACTTCCTATCCTTTTCTGGCATTTTGTACTCTTCATAACCATTTTTATCTTACATCGTTTCAGGATGCGCTTCGTGCAAAGAGGAATCAAGAAGAAGTAGAAAGAGAATGGCGTAGGAAAGAAATGGAAGATGCTATTAAAAAGTAAGTTTAATAATTGCTATGCAATAGCCTGTATTATGTACATGGTAAACACCCACAATTGTATGTCACTTCCTTCGTTTCTTCAAATGACTCGATCTGGATGGCTGTATTTCAGCTGTTTAGTTTTTAATTTATCCCTCTGAATTGAACCTTTTGCAAACAGTTCTCTTCAGTAAGCTGGCGTGAATATGTTGAGTTGCCGGCGCAAGAGATTACGAGGTAGCCAGCTACATGCGGCGTGCTACCAAATATTCTCATGTATCATACATGAATGGTAGACTGCTTCTTGTAGCCTTGCTGAAAGGTACCGTAGGTTAAAGATCAGAGTAGTTTTGATTCCAAGCTACTGTAGCTTTGAGTGAACCAATCAAAATGAAATCAATAGTCACATGACACAAACCGAGTCATAATTGTCAGGACCTCGCAGTGACATTAACTGCAGGGATCAGAGGGCGTATTTATTTTGAAATGGAAATAGGCTGTAAAGTGATAATATTAGTTGAGTAGCTAGAGTCGCATTAACTAACTTGTGGTCCCGCGTATCAGCAGCTTTCAGCTGAATGTTACTTTATCATTGCTCGTGTTACGTTAGAGCAGTAATAGTGTTGATCTTTCAATTTTGCCGACTATGTTATTTTAATTTAGCCGAATTGAGGATCGGCATTTGCTCCCCTTGATGTTTTCGTCTACCTTGCTCATGATTCGCATCGAATGATAAATTTCTTCAGATCGTGATCACAATCAGTGCTCAGGATTAGACAAAATGGCTGACGTTATGCATCTTTATTAATATCTCCCTCTCCACGATGACAGATATTGCTTTCTCTAGATGTGCAGTTAAAGTGGTGGCTGGTACACTTAGCCCCTCCCCTCTCCTGATATTTTATAATAATTTGCAGCCAATGCAATCTCTTAGTGGAGATAACAATCATGGATATGTGATAAGTAGAGAAAAAGTGAGATCGGATAGTCAGGACTATGTGAATATTAAATAATGAAATAGCGATCACTGAACAGTATCATCAAATGAGTGTTAAACTCCTGCTCAGACCCCCATCCCCAGAGTATTTGACATTTCGTCGCTACTGATGTATTTCCAGAGACGACGAAGGTAAAAAAAAGACAAATAGACTACAACATAGGAAAAAGATGACGACTAACATTAGTTTCAATACGATAAGGCAAAGGAAAAGAGATGGAGACGAATTCTTTAATCCGTTGTTTACTTGCAAAGAAGCTACCTCAATGCCTATACCTCCCTGTTTAACTGAAAAGAAAATTCAGCTGAACTTCTATACTTCTGAAATCTTTTTTCACAGGACTCAAGCAGAGGACTTGTTAAAGAAAGCGCGTCAGGAGCAAGTTGCTAGCAAAGAGCATTATTTAGCAGTACAGGCTGCAAGAGATCGTGCAGAGTTCGAGAGAGTCTTAAAGTAAGTACTTCTTTTATATATTTATAGAAAGTTTTGCTACCTCTCCGATCGATTTTGATGGAGAAGCAATGAAATTTGAGTTTATAAACTATTAGGAAATTAGGTGAACCAACTTCTTAAAATCTTAAACTCAACTTCATTTTTGGAATTGACACGTTCTTTTACAAGAAATTGCTCAGGAACGCCTTGTACAATATAATTTTAATAGATATCATTGACGTGCTGTATTGCCTTGGCTCTATATATGAGATGTTCGACGTCTCAAGACTTCCGATTCAAAATAGCACAATTTATAAATATACTTATAAAATACAGAGACAGACGTATTCGGACATCAAACGTTTTAGCCTAGGTAGTGTAGTATGATCGGAAACGTCACATTTGTGTAAGGGAAAGTCCTCTCTACACTCACACTACACTCTCTACACTACGCTGCTAGAGAAAAGTATATTGGGCTTCAACATCTCAATATCTATCAATATCATTAGTTCCAAAGTGAGCTTCTAACATCTGAATTAAGGTTTTGAAGCCCATAAGGGGGAGATCTGCCGTTATTGGGTGGAAATGCTCGTCCAGGCTGTACCAATAGGATTAGATCGATTACATCATTTCTTGCCAACTTTTTGACTGTGCGATATTTCTTAAAAAGGAACATGATACGTAAAATAATCGGCATGTCAAAAGCCTACACCCTCAGAGGTAACAGATGCCTTGTCGCGCCCTTGTTTAACATTTTTTACCAAGGACATTTCCAATCATTAAAAGAGTTCTCAATATATGTATATATTTGCCATTAGCCGCCTCCGAAACAACAGAAAACAACATCCAAGTATAAAATACTATTCGTAAAGATATAATCAAAATATGATAGTTCATTTAAAGATGGAAGTTTAAATTTAAATAAAAAAATTTAAAATCAGATGCTTGGATAGTAATTTATAAGAAACACCCCATAGTTATGAATGGCAGGGATAACACTAAAAGATACAAAAATTTGTTGTTTTATGGTATATGTATCTGCATATAACAATATTTTTAGACTGTCAAGCAAAATCAAGTTGTTGCAGTGAGTAATTATGTGTTGTTACATTATCTTGAAGTGCTTATGGTATGCATACATCTAAGATTTTAAGCCAGGAGAGGGGCAGAGCTGATGGTTCTTTGGTTGGTGTTGTTCGCTGATAACCTGACAGCGGAAGTGGAGTAACGTACGACAAAATACTTACATCGTGGAAGTTACTATGAAATCTTTTTTTTCCATTTTATTGTAGTGCCCAAACAGAACTTGCGCTACGAGACTCGGCTTTGGCTGAACAAGGCCAGCAACGCAGAGTACAGTATGCAAATGAGGTCAGGAAGCAGATCTCTGACAAAGAAAAAGATCGGGTTCTTCAGAGAGACAATTTCTTTGAGGAAGGCATCAAGCTAGACATGGAGGCAAGAGAGCGAAGGCAGAAACTTGATGAAATCAAGGAGAGAAAATTACGTGAACTGAAAGATGCTGGTGTTCCAATTAAGTACGTAAACGAGGTACACCGAAGAGTAAAAGTCTCGCAGCAACCTCTGTCGAACATGTGAGCTTCTGCAAAAGGTCTTGTACCTTCTTCGTAATTATTTTTAGTCGCGTCATCTGTAAATATGTTTTGCTATCTACTCGGCAAGTGCATGTTGAATAAGATTTGATCTGTAAATACTTGAAAGTCATTGATGTAATGCAATTCTCATGAAGGCTTCGTAAACAAGATTCATGTTTATTTTTGCCCCATTTATTCTTCTTCTTTGCTTATGACGGACATTATTTGATGTTCATCTTCACGTTGTTGCTATGCAGTAGATTTATTTCTGCTATTCCTATAATGATAACCTAACATGATGCCATCTTACACATAAGATAATCCTTGAGTCGAGATGAGTAGGTACGAATGCGCGATGCCGATATCAACAACAAAAACGTCATCTTGGTCTCAGTATTTGGTAGAGTGTTTTATTGCCAACACAATATCATAGCTCGAGTCATATAGCGAGAAATTGATGTTCAAAATATGGTGTTAAGGTTGGTTTCTAGATGTGATTGTGAATATTGAAACCACAGCTGTTGCCGATAGGTATATAATTCTGCACGAAACAGCGAGAATATTTTAGTACTGAAAAGCCCTTTTTGCCTGATACTCCTCAGACCACAAAATCGTCAGAACTCTAATCCAGAAAAAATCAATTAAACGTATCTCCTACTGTGCTTTGAAAGTAGCCAATCAGAAGTCTGACTACCAAGTTGGTGTTGTTTTGGCCAATCAGTGTCTGTGGAACTGAATGGTTAACCGAAGAGGCCCAACGAAAAAGCAAATTTGCAAAAATGCAAAGCAACAGTTTTCTTGCTTTGATGTGGACGAATGAAACTTTTAAGTATCTAATAATGTAATCCGTAAACACAAGAATGTCTTACAAACTTCGGCTGCAGAAAAGCCCGTCACCTTTCATAGACGCAACAGTTATCAACTGCTTATCGTGCACATTTAGGAAACAAGTGCTTCAAATTAGAGGTAGATAATTAACAAAAGACTGCCAAGTGTTCGCCAATGTGTTCTCCGGCTTGTATTGAAAGGGAAGTGAAGTCAAACCCTTGACGATTTTAAATTGTGATATTTTCCAAACGGCTCCATACTTTTTCTGAAATTTTGTGATTGCCCGTAAAAATTGTTGTTGTTCATGTAATGATGCATAGTAAAATGGACAATGCCCAGTTCCGGTCCTGCTGTGACGCCATTATCACTAGACAATAGGAATTGGCTTGTTTAGGCCTTTTTTTATTATTTCTCTTTCCCATATAACTATGGATCATCAATATAAATATAACATAGAAGGTGCATACATTTTGCATACAAAAAGCTGAATATTAAGTTCAAATTTAGTACTTTTATTATATACCGATATAGACATTATTTACGGGCACTCTGGAGCTGAGGGAGTTGCCATTGGTTTAGGTTCCAACCATAACATCAATAGGGTCAGTGCCCCTATAAGGAGAGAAAACAACATGCGACAAACTTTTGAGAGAAAATAGACCATCAGGCCAGTAAAACAGAGATAAAATCTAGTGCCATACACACGATGTACCTATAAATAGATAGGGCCGAAGGATTTTGGAGGCACTACAAACGTGACACTCATCATGATCTGGTAAGCCACAGACTTATTGCAGATGTTACGTATGGCACATTATCTGCTATTTTATTACGCAAGGAGGTGGACAAATGTAACTCCTTTATGTACAGAAACATCGTTAACTACACTAAGCTGCAACTATTTAGGGAAAATACCTGAAGAAAATTGAATAAAACAACATATCAAGGCCGGATAAGAGGGTTTCAGCATTTAATGCCAACCTTTCATATATTTTTTGCTTTAGCAGAATTGGGATACTTTCTTGATTACGTAACCAAGGCCCGGGTTGAGTTCAGAAATCACTACCATGAAGTGTCAACACCAAATACATAATGGCTTTTTAAAGACTTCTCCATGAATTCTTTACAAACACCATGAATTAAATCCTCAAGTTTTTATACTCGATTTGCAAAGGGATGTACCTAAACATAAGTGTTCTAAGTTTTATTTTTTCTGGGCTTTATCGAATTTTACGGTCAATAAAAAGCTTGTACCATATGCGTTTTCTGTGTACAAATTCAAGGAAGTGTAGGAAGACGATCTTAGGGTGGGTTGGTGGGTAGGGAGAATTAGTATTGCAAGTACGGAAAGATGGCCCCGATTCAGAATTTCACCCCAAATAGTGAAGTATGGTAAGTTAGAGCAATGCACAAAAAGAGTAACTGGGCGATCTGTAGAGATGATTGCAGCACTTCGTACAGTTGAGGTAATTGAGACATTTTGTGTACACATTCAATTTAACCACGTGCAACTATCAAATGAAACCATTTTCTTCTTTCTCTATTTGAGCACAGCCAGTCACTTGTATAGAAATACTACCATTTATAGTTGCACATACTCTAATTAGAACAAACATGGCGGAAAAAACTTGGCAAATTTTTCTGTGTCAAAGTAGCGATCGTATAATTTCTCTTTTGGTTCTCTCCTTTGTTGTACCGTGGCTAATATTATTTGTTTATTAATATTATTTATATTAAGATCTGTTTTCACGTCAGAATTAGGGTTTTGCATGAATCAAACGGATAAGTGTGTAGCAAAAGAGTCTTGTGCCTTTCTACAAGATTCAAATATTTAACGCAATCTAGAAATCTAGTAGAAATTATTTTCCCAAGCCTCAAAAAATAAATTATCGGAAGTGCTCCTTCATAAAAATTTTCTCCGAACGTGATACCGACAAAAAGCTCTTTCTACATGCTTTAGCGTATTGGCTTTTTCTAATATCAATCATTTCAGGTTCTTGTGAGATTTGTGCTTTGACTCGTTACAAATGGCTTTTCTTCTTTTCTTTTTCAACAGTTCATGGTGTAGGTGGACAAAATTTTCGATGTTACACAAGAATCGATTTGTAACGAGATCTGTATAAAGTCACAAATTAGCTTAATACAATTTATTGCTGTTTAGCGTTACTTTAACGACGATGCTACGAAATGCAAGCTCTATGTCTCATGTTGTTCTTCAGTTCTCGGAAAATCATGTTTCCAGGGTAATCACAGGGCATTAACGGTTTATCGTCAAGGACCCTTAATCTGCAAATGGTAGCGACTTCGGTTTCCTGGTAACTTTGCCTCTGCTTGTAATACCCAGACCCCTGGCAAGTTAAAGTTTGCCAGACTAGCCATCATACTTTTTCCAGAGGAAAAAGATAAATATATTGTGGCAACAGTAAGCCTTACTGTCATTATTGTGGACGATCTGTAAGCGCTGCCAGCGAGTTCCCCCAGAGCTGCCAAGAATTAATAGAGGCACTCATTATACCCGTGCTCTTGCCCATCGTGACTAGTATCATGTAGTCAATTATGGAAAGAAATGAACCACCACTTGAAACTCTATAGCTTTGGGCTTGACATACATGAATATAATTGAAAACAGAAATAATCAACGATGGCCAGTGAGGATCCAAACTTACTTTCTTAATGTTCTGCATGTTAACACAATATAAAGTGATAGTGATTCTACGACTTCTTTCTTAGGCCTGCTTGAGTTAAAGGGCTTCCAAATCCCATTAAATCTCTAGCTCAATTTTGCGGTATTGTAAATGAGATTTTCATAACAGTTTTAGTATCAGCCAAGGCATCGATAGAAGATACCCATCTAACAAAAATTGTCATTCTTCAAATAGGTAATAGTCAAAGCTAGTAAGTTCAGGTTTGTAAGGTTTAAGGGAAGGAAATGGGAGGCAAATTTATGCTAGAGACATAAGAAAATTTAGTCTATTGCAAAAGAGCCTTAATGTAACAATGCAAGTTAACATATGTATTTCTGTAGTAAAATGTGCACCTACGACAGCAACAACAATTTTTTTTCATAATATTATTAAATAGCTAATGTAGGATTTTATTGTTACGTCCTAATTTGACGAAAATTCCAAATCTGAGAAGACTTCATGTCTGCTTCCCTTTTCGAAAAAACATGCGTAAGCATTAATTTGGGAATAATATCTTAGGCAATGGCGAGATACACCTTACAAAAACCTTAGTATTTGAACTCTATTCAAATTTTATTTACTGAGCAAAAGTGACAGTGTTTCCCTACGGAACTCCTTTAAATCTCAACGGTAATTACTCGTAGATGCAATAAGTATTGAATCAGATGTTTTGTGTAAATGATTCCATGGTAAATGCGGTTTATGACGTCATCAATTTTGTAAGCGACTCAAAATGCATTATGCTCTATTCTTATAATTGAAGGAAAATTGCACTCAAAACGTCATTCGGGACCAAGATCATCAGAATCTAAGACAAGTGTTTTTGGTAGTGTCTACGAATCATTAGTTTAAGCAGCAACAGCCAATAACTTAGGAAATTCCTGCAGCTTAAAATTTGGCTAAATTGGTTGGTTATTGCAAACAGGATAGACTCATCGTAGTTCTCAATATGGCCTAACAGGGTCATAAAACGAATTGCTTTAGTCTCTCCTGACTCACGTATCTTGAAAACCAGTATTTTACTCTTTGCAAAATACATGTTGATCGTTCATTGAGGACATTAGTTGTAGAAGCAATCATAAATTATTTGGCCGAAGAACTTATAGTTTTTTGAAAGAATCCTATCCTCTCCAGACGGCATTTCTCTCAGAGTAGTGATCACACCGCGTATGTTTTTATTCACACACTTTCTTGAATATGCTTGAGAAGTGTCTCAGCTGATTTTCAAACTAATATATCTCTTATTATCTCAGTGTGTGTCAGCTACATTATTTGTGTTTTCAGTACATTTATTGTCTGAGGAAAACAGCAGGTTGAAAATGTTCAACAGCTGTTTTGTTAGGAAAAGAGGGCTGAGCATGGAACGTTGCTTATTGACGATACAAAGTCCGCGCTCATCAACAAGGCCCAATCTGTCCTTCGCATTTTCTTGAAATAGTCATTTTTTTAAAAAAGTTATTTAACTTTGTTTATCATTACCACTTTCTTACATTCTCTTTGTTTATGTGTATTTACAATTTCTCCAGTGTATCTTGCATAATGTTTATGTTCTTCTACTTTGTGACAAACCACTTCTAAACCACGGCCTTAAACAAACGCAAGTTTGACGAAACGACGAAAGAAATTTTGATCTTATATCTGCATTTGATGAAGATTTTAAGCCCAGCTATTACTTGTACCAAGTAAATTATCTTTTCCCTGGTATTTCCTTTGTCTGAAGACGTATTCTTCCAAACTGTATAATACATTGTCAATAACACTTAAACATTTTCGCGGGATTTCTTTTTTAGCTAAAAGATTACTATTCAGTTCACGGTGCTAAGCTTCTACAATAATGTTAAGCCCATCCTGATAGCTGGGAGAGGGGAGGGTTGCCACTCGGCCTGCAACTCTATTTCTTTAATGATATGTCATAAATGACTGGCTCAAACATTTGCAAGATGTGATACTTTCCTCAAATATATTCAAAACTTGTTATTTACTACAAGTGTACTAATGTTGACGTCATAATTACCTACTACGAAAAGTCATCACCAAACAGATAATGTCTTAGGTCAAAAAACGTAGGAAAAAATTTTTTTTGCACATTTTTGTATGTTTATTAACTTTCAAATCTAAAAGATTAAGCTAATTTTAAGTTTTTTATTATCAACGCCATTCTAATAATGGATTTTCAACAGTGTTTAGGTACATGTGAACACAACCATAATCTCCATTTCCGGTTTCCTTGTAACTTTTGCCTCTGCTCGTAATACCTGGACCCCTACTCAGTTAAATTTCGTCGAACTAGCCACCATATCGCTTCCAAAGGTCAATAATTTTCTTCTGGTTTTTTACAATCTTAGCTTTTGCTTGTTGTTTTCTTCCCCAAAGCTAAGTAGCATTGCATTATTTACCAAGACGATATTGACCAAACAATTTGGAATACAAATGTATCTTTCCACAGCGTACAGGTGCATGAAAAATGGCGCCTGGTTCTACAACTACCTGACAGAGTTATCTATAGCAATATAGGCGCTTGAATTCTAGCCCCCCCCCCCCCAACCTCGCTCCAATCCTGGGAATCTAAAAAGAAAATGGATAATTTTACTGTACAAAATAAACAAGAGTCCGCTACTGATCTTCTAAAATATGTCTTGGCTTGGCGGATATAAAGTTATCAGTTAATTGCTGTTGTTTGATTGATATGCTGCAAACGTGCATCGAGTTGACAAGGATCGAAATCTACCTCTGCTGTGAGATAACTCCAATATCTTGAGTGTGGACACAGGGAGCTGAAGGTGTTGATTTCATACGCCAGTAAGCAGCTTCTCTCTTTCTGCTCTTTTCAGTTCAGCTGATGACTGCTGTTGTAAACTGTTAAGATGTTTTAATATCTAGCTATATATGGTAATGCGCGGAGTCACGTGACATTAGGCCCAGGCTCCATACGCTAGTGTACATAGGAGTTTTAAGGAGAAGACAAAGGACTGAATGCGAACGGACGAACTCGTGTGAGTTTGAATTGTAAGGGAATGATATGTTATTAGGCCTACCTATAGGTGTAAATAGATTCTTATGTTTTCATGAACCACTGGCCGTCTTCACTAATAGTACTCTGACCCACGTTAACAACAACTGCTACAAAGCGCCTCTTATCAGAGAATAACTGTTGTTGTTGTGTTGTTGACACATTTCAAGACGTTCTTAACATCCTGGTGTATCAGCGTTGGGTTTCGTTTTCTCCATATGCTTTGCAGCCGTACAACAGCTTAGTTTTAAGCAGTAGGGATAATAACCTTTTTCACTACCTTCAACTGACAAGATCTGGAATTGTAAATTTGCCATCAGCCAAAAATTTGTTTATTGGGTCTGAAAAGTTAGCTTAGGATATCAACATGTGACGTCAGTGTTACGTTTGTAATCACCTCATTGTTTTAACAGTTATTATGACGTTGCCAGACAGTTACACAGCTGAACCTTTACAAAAGGAAGGCATAATGAAATGTATGATTTCCATATGAGGGGAGGGGAGTGAAGCACAAAAAGTCCTTTCTTTCGAGTTTTAGCAAGGATGGGGGACTAAAGTTAAGCCCTTCATCGAGGTGAATTGCTCTTCACAATGTGTTTGCCTGCGACCACGTACCTGGTACCTGGTCAAGCCGTAAGCAAGAAGGTGACACAAAATTCGGTCAACTTCCAATGTGTGAACGAATGGTAGGAAAAGGTGCCAAAATTCTTCCGCTTAATTTTATTTTTGATAAAATATTTGCACTGGTACAAATGAAATGAAAAGGAAGAACTTGTGGGTGTAGACTACCGAAAGTGCTACTGCTACCTCTGTTATTTGATAAGTGTATCCATTCCCTTATCCAGGACAACAAGTTAGAAAAATAAATCTCCCGGGAGGCGCCCTAGGTAAAAGGTGCATGTAAATACAACATTCACTTCCCCGAAGCCCACCTTATCATTTGGGTCAAAAGCAAGTCCCGCAGCTGACGATCAACTTTTGGCTAATAACTTTTGCGATTCAATGAACTTTTGAGCCATTTTAGTGGACGATCCGAAACGTAGAAATCGGTTTATGTTCGGTCTGTTTAAAATATGTACTCTTCTTGGTATTCGATATACTGTCTTTCCCGACTTGTTTTAGTTTATATTTGTATCTCGCAAGTAATTAATTAAAAGATTCCCAAACTATACCTCCTGTGCAACATAAGAGCTTTCCATATAATTGTTCACTATATCATACCTTGAATAGGGTTATTGCAAGCGGGTTATTATAAGTACTACTACCTTAGTCCATAAAATGGTAGCATGAACACTAAAGCAGGAAATACATACACTTTAATATACACATTATATCGCACTTTACTGTAAAACAAAACCAAGCTTAAGTGGCCATCCACAATGCTACGTTGCTTCGACAAAATCAGACAGCACTCTCAGAATGCTGATTGTTTTGCAAGATCTTTAAGCATCCTGGCTGAATTCTCGGCGGTGTCTCATGGTTTTGTTTTGATTTTTGGTATCACGATGCACCACAATAAATACAGATGTCCTAGAGGTAATATTAAGAGTTCTGTGGTCTGCTTTATTAGTTTCTTTGCCCCTATATCTTCCGAGATAAAAGTGACCACAATTTCTCAGCAGGATGAGTCTGAATGATCAACGATTAACTGACGTTGTCATAACTACAAATCTAACATCAAAATCACCTACTGATCCTCAAAATCAAAACTCTGAACCTTTTTAATTTCAATAGAGATTACCTAGAGAACATCGAGGCATGACAGATACGGCATTAGATATACCAATAATACATGAGATGGACAGCACATTCATGTTGTCAGGAACATTAGTCAATAATAGTAAGTCAAATCAGTACTTGCACTCTATCTTGTGACTTCTTTTACATGATATTAGTTGTTGAAAGTACCTGATTACCAAAGGCATTATAAAGTGGCATGGGTAAACACAATTTTTGTGAAGTTATGACAGGTTTAGTGACTGAATGTTTGTTTTCGGGTCTATCAGTGTTAACTTACTGATACTTTTGGATTTGGGTGAATGCCAGTAAGGTGGGACTGGCCATGAATTGTAAGAGACCAGTGTGTTATATGAGGGATTGAAAATTGTAAGATGCAAGACGACAGCAAATTATTTAACTTTCACATGCGTTTAATATAAAGAGGGCTCCTGTAATAACAGCGCAACTGAAGAAGCTCCTCTTCAACATTAGAGGCAGAAAACGCGATTGTAATAGATACTAAATCGGGAAAATGTGTTCAATTCTGGACCAGCATTATAATAGGCATGATGGGCACGTTCCACGCCCAATTATCAATAGTATTAATGTATTGTGAAAAACAAGACTGGGTGTTTCCTAGGCATAGTCTTCGTGCGGGTTCATTGCATTCTTTGTTTGTAACTTTGCTATATCTCACACAATTGAGTTAAGCAATAACTCATAAATTTTCACTCGTTCGTCTGCTAAACCTAATACAATTATTTAGCATAGAATTACAATACGGTCAGCACTTTCTTCATCATCGTCATCATCATCACAGGTCTTCTTGTTCCCATCAGTAAAGCAGATAATTAATCAGCTGATAAGGTTGATCCATCACTAGATAATTTTCAGGATGATCCACGAGAAGACGATCTGGACCATTCTCTCAGAAGATTCGAAAAAAACTTATAAAAAATCGCAGGAAGGAATCTCTTGTAGGAAGGCAGACCGCCATGTTTGCGAAGAAAGCTGCAACTAGTTTCTACTTTTAGACAATGGTTTTCACGAAATGTTTGTGTTAATTAGTTGTCACTGCAAACATTTCAAATCATAGTTTCATAACAATCCAGTGTGGATCCATCTAAATGTCACAGTTTTGAACAATACTTAGATTGTAAATACCCTTTGATAAGCCAAATTAATAACAGAAAGTAGTTTTATAGGTACCTCGTTTGAAAATTTATGACGTCATACAAAAATGGCGGCCATTTGAAATAGAAATCCTAGAGAATTGGTATGGCTAGCTTTCTTCGTACGTTTTAAATCCATGAAGAGCTTCTAATAAAACTTGTTTAGCTGAAGGAAGTGCTGACGAAGATAGAAATAGAAGTTTGCTAATACGTAAATGAGTCCACTTTTTCATTGGCATGATAATTGTCATAGAGTGCTATCTTCCACGCCTAAGGACAATAAAATAAGCCATTGATGCATGGAAATTAACAGACAGAAGAGTAAGACGATGGGAACTGGGGCAGAACCGAAAACAATACTTCCATCCATATCAGTGAACGGCAAACACCTAGAACAGTTAAAGGCCTTCAAATACCTTGGGCCATTCATAACAGAAGATGACACACCCAACAAAGAAATATTAGCAAGACTAGGAACAGCAACAAGTGCTTTGATGAGATTGGACAAAGTCTGGAAAGAGAAACACCTACTATTATCAGCAAAAATCAACCTTCTACGAGCAATTGCCATCTCAACAGGTCTATATGGTTGCGAAACATGGACACTGAAAGCGAAAATGGAGAGGAAGATAGAGAAGCATTTGACTTGAAATGTCAGAGGAGAGTTCCAATGATTTTGTGGAATCAGAAGAAAACAAATGAATATGTCAAAGATGAAACCATGAAACCAGAGGAAGGTATGGGAAGCCTATTGGACATCATAAAAATAAAGAAGCTGACGTGGTATGGGCATATGACTAGAGACAAGGGGACGATGAAGAACGCCATCATGCAAGGGAAGTAGATGTAGAAAGAAGCAGAGGAAGACCTAAAAGAATGTATGTTGATGATATTAAAGAATGGATGGAAAAAGACATGATAATGATAATTCAACCCTATTGTGATGGGGATGAGAATTATATTTCGGGCAGTAACTCCTTCTAGAAGTAAGTGGTTATAGGGAAAGACGTGAAAAATCAATATTTTTTCAATCTTTTATATAAAGATTTAACTTTAAGAAGTATGTTGGAGATGATTTATCACTAAGGGATGGATCATGACTTTTAAAAGGGCTGGAAACCGTATTTTTCTTGCATATTTGAAGTTATGAAAGTAAACGAGGAACGATAAGTATTCAGGTTCATTTATATACCTCTTTGCACAGATTATACCTCTAGTATCAACTCAACCACTTTGGACAGAAAACTTGGGAGAGCCATAAGCTATGTTGGTGCACAATCTGCTACAGGCGAGGAAATATAATATATCAACTCATTATTAACCAAGTTGAATGCAAACATAAAGAGCAACTTGAAGCATTATCAGGGGAGAACAACTTATAAATTGGTCACTTTATACAGTCATGCATAAATGTGCATAAAGTAAATGCAGCAGAGTATAGGGGTACAACTTGTAGTATACAGAAAACACATAAGGCTGGGAGGAGGCAGTAGGGTTAAAGTTGAAATAGACAGGGAGTATTACAGGCTTGTATAGAATGGACAGGCATGGATAAATTGCTTAGCTGTTTCTAGATCATAAGTAGAGTTGAAACTCGATTTAAAATTAACTGGGATTTACCAGATGGTCAACAAATGAAGACTAAAGGGGATAAAGGCATACGTTACAACGTGTTTTTTAAAGTTATGATGTCTCTAGATATTTTATAGATAGTAGTTTTGAAAAAAACCGGCATTAGTCTTATTCTATAAAGGTTATAGAAGAGTAAGTGCAGAATGAAATACGCATTTGTCCACATTGCGTTAGGGAAGAAAGAATCAGTTCAATAATGTAGAAATGTGATATGTGTCCGTATTTCCCTGTATTCTTCAGATGTGTTTGTTATGCAAAGAAAAATGTGTAGATGTCAATCAACGTTTCAGTGTTTTTCTATTTCTTAGTCGTGATGTAAAGCTCGACTTGACTAAGCACCAAAGAGATGTTTCTCTACAAGTATTTTGGGCAGTGGATCTTCGTTTAGCGGAGAGATTTTTAAATGAGAGCTCAGTCTTTCATGCTTTTGGAGGTGTACTAAGTAACTTGTTTCATTATTAAATCTTTGACCTGAGTTCCTTATCATCGTTCAACGACTTTTCACAAATAAACAAATATATCAAGGTAGAGAACTCAAACGTAATATTGAGTTGATGATTTCTGGTCAAGGCTAAGTGGGCAAAAATCCATAAGAGAATCAGAACTTGAAAGACATAGATCTTGTACCAATTGATGAAGAAATGTTTGATCTCTTCCTCGCGGCTGTACTTTACAGTTAAAACCTTTGTATTGTATTATCAGTTCTTCACAGTGGGGGTGTTCTACGAGTTTTACTTATTAAGCCTACTGTTTATCTCGCTCATGTGGCCTACCTAAATCATGTAAGGGAAATTGGTCAGATGGAACCGCCCCGTCGTATGGATTGTATCTGTGTTTGTATATGGCCAAGCCTTGTCACACTTGTTTCATTATGAGTATACTTAATGAGTGAGTAAGGGGGACGAGTGACTCTTCTCTACCCAGTCATTTTCAACAGAATTCACTGAGTAGGTCGCCCAGCTAATCGAACATTTGAGTTCTCATGCGTCAATGTCAACTGGAGAGTCCACCATTCTTTACTGCATCATAGTTTACAGTCTTTGCTTTAAATCAACAGGTAAAACAGCCTTGATGACAGACGTCACCGACGAAAAACGGGAATCCAAGAAGTCTGACTAAAGTTGGTAGCCAAGAAATGGAGCGAATACCCAGGTACAGACCATATGAAACAATGCTTCTCGGTATTGATTATTTTTTCTGTTTTGCAGTGTCCTTTCAAAAGCTGATTATTTCTTGTACATTAAAAGTTCGTTTTGAAACGGAGATTTAAGCCATACAAACAATAACTAGAAAAAAGATGGCCTAATCAAAATGATATTGTGAAACGCTGGGGTGTAATGCAAAACCGTCCTCGAGACCATACCTTACCACTTGAAACTTTTAACAGCATTAAAAAGAATATCTTTTTAACTAAGATTACAATAATTTTAGGTAGCCTTTAAGTGAATCGTTTTGATTAGTGGCTTATGTAGGACTTTCATCTGATCATTTGCTACTTTTCCTTTATCAGAAACATTTAGACACAAATTATTATTTTTTTAGTTTTAAGATTTTTTATGATTTTTGTAAAAGCGCTCGAGAGGTAAAAGAGGAATTACAATTCCATATTATTATTATCATTATTATCATTATTACTATCATCGTTATTATTATTATTATCATCATTTTTAATGCCACTAAGCCAAGGAATATCCAATATGACCATTATCAATCAAGTAAAAGTGCCATTAAGGAGATAAGGAATAATAAAGAATATAGAATGACTAACTGCCTTACATCACAAGGTTTCATGGTACGAGCACTTATTAAGGATAGCTCTTGCCATAAGGCCTTCCACGAAGTATCTACCACTTCACTTGCAGATATCTAAATAACTACTGACCAACTCTTAAAAACCTATGTGGAAAAAGTTTGACTATAAGTTGTATTTGCCATGCTTAAATCTTCACGTCGTTTCTTCATGTCCCACGTCTCTTCAAGAAGGTAGATACAATTGGCATCATGATTCTGTCCTTACCATAATTGTAAACAATAATTCATATATGCGTCAGGATTTCACAGGTTTCTGTGATATTTCGGACTACGTTTCCCCATCTGTCATCACTGAAGGTAATTTACGCCCGCATCTAATTATTAAGGTCAACAATCCTCTGTACATCGTAAAACTAACTGTTGGTTTCGAAACTAATCGTGCCATAGATTATGATCGAAAGTGGAAGAAGTATAAAGACTTGGAAAGACGTATGATATTCACTTTATAAATCTCAGTAAGAGTGCTCTTGGAAGGATTTCTAAAAATAATTGTTCAGTTATGTCTCTGATTGACAAGTGGATCGACAGTAAGAATTTCCAAATAAAGAAAGTTGGAAGTTAATATTGTATATTCTGTAAAAAGGATAAAGATTGGCTGAAACCTGAAGTATGGTAGCTTAATGATTTTTCTAAGAGTAGCCGGCTTTATTCTATTTTTTCCCCCAATTTTTTCTTTTTTTAACTCCGTTTATTGCTTTTTATTTTTGCTGTTGTTGTTGTTACTGTTGCTGTTGTATGTAAGACATTTACGTAAGCTACATATATCATAATTAGCAACGGAGATACTTATTTTAGCGAGTATCCTGCTATGTAATCATATAAAGGAAAATATATTGAAGAGTTTAAAAGATCATTATTATCATATTATTATCAAAGCAGCCAACCCACAACTCGCAGATTTTTTAGCTGCGTTCGCACCGAGGCTTAAAACGGTTTTGAGTACGGTCCCAAAGAGCAAGTCCGTTCAGACTGAGTAAGATTTTTCATAACCGTTTTAGCCAAAACGGTCAAGGAATAGGTTTCAAAACCGTCTTAAGATAGAGAACCGATTTTCCATAAATCAAAACTTCGACATTGAAGCCTTCAGTCTAAGACGTTTACCAGAAAATCAGAAATGCCATTAATACTTGCCTTTTACGTCATTGCGCTGAGGAAGTTAATAATTCGCACGGCGGAGACAAATACGTTGCATCACTTCCCCCTAAGAATTGGAACTGAAACTTTGGCCATTCTTTCTATCCATTCCATTCACGTAGGAAACAAAGCTTAAAGATCCTTGATGCATTTCGATTTGAGAAAATGGCATCGAGCAGTAAACGTGGCACGATCTGGACACATTCAGAGGTCTAACGGTAAATTTGGAGAAGTAAGACAACGAGCACGGTTAGTCTGCAGCTCTCAGCTGCCATCTTGTCTTTGGCAAATAGCATACAAGGTGTTCTCAGTCTGAACCGTTCTCAGAACCGTTCTCAACCCCCTTATGCTTTAAAACGGTTTTATGTGTATATTTTCTGTAGTCTGAACCCAAGACCTTTCCATAATCAGCTTCTACGTTTGATAAATGTGTAAGGTTGAATTTAATAGTTTTTCAAGTATCCCTAATTTAGAATGAGAAAGTTTTCGATAATCCATCAACTTGAAAAGAAGACACTTGATTTGTATTTTTTAAATGTCTTCGTGTCACCGATAAAATTACGATCCAACTAACTCAACTATGTTTCTTTGCCTTATTTGAAACAAGTACTGTAAGAAACAAAAAAAATTCATTAAAAATTTTCCATCGCAGCTCCCTGACAGGAATTCTGAACATGCCCATAGGAATCGCTGCCTTAATTATTGCAAAAACTAAAGTCATCATAGCTAAATACATGAAGAAAATGAAGTAGTCATACCTCACTGTTTGAGTTTACATTGTTCCCATAATGACAAATTTTCCTATTTTGCGTTTATACGATACTCCATTGTTCTGGAGAGAGCACCTATCTAGATAACCGATTGGTACACCTGCTACTACTGTCTTCTTCGTAAGAAATTCTAATAATCTGCTTTGTTTGCGAGAAAATACTCCCCAGTTTCTGTCTCTGTTGGACAGCTATTAAAAAAACTACTTGATGGAATGGTTTAATATTTTTACTGTTAGGGTTCAGTGCCTTGTCTATGGTAATAGATGGAATATACATCCTTTGCACAGATATTTTAGAATCCTATTTATGCGATGAAATAGCCTTAATACATTATCTTCTTACGCTTTTAGATTGCCATCTCTGAATCCCTCAACAAAGTCCCTGACGTTACCTAGCAGAGAATATAACAGAATAATGGCAAGTTGAAATCTTTCTTTGCAAGGTTTTCCTTTTAAGACACTACCTTATTAGAATGTCGTTGAGTTCCTTACACCAGAGCAGGTTCATCCTTCCCTTTATTGATGCAATCTGAAGCTATGAAAATTTACCAAAATATCCAAATTTCCATTTAAAATCTCCCCTTGCAGACAGTAACTACCCAATATCAATAAATAACCATACGAAACAAGCAAAGAAAACATAAGTCAATGGTCCATCAGATATGTATATTTGGTACAGATAAAGATTAATCAGCAAACAAAAAAGAGGTGCAATATTCTCTAAGTTAGAAGTCTTCAACATTGCACCCTCATTGGGGCATCCTAAAATATGGGAGGGAAGTCAAAGAATTTGCGGGTTCCTGTTATATAAGCAGGCTTCGAGCAGCAAATACCACCACTGTTTGTAGCAACTTTATTCATTGAATTTTGAGGCATTAATCAAAATTTGTTGCAAACTAATGAATAGTGGTCCTCTACTTTCCACATTTCCAACTTTAGCTATTCTACTTTCATGAAGGTTTTTCAGTCCATCCACCATCTCTATGAAATTTGAATATTTCCATCGCTGTTTTAAATGCATCAGTTTCTGATATTTCTCTGAAGATCGTTCTCGTCTTACGTCTGATCTACATGTCATACTTAAAACCCTCTTTGTTGGCCCTATTTTACAGGTTAAGCTCTCTACTCGTTAATCAAGTCATCCTATCCATCTGCTGCCCATCACCTTAATTCGTCATTATATGATGGTTCCAACCAGCCAATGCTTTGTCATTCGTGGCCATTTATTGAGTTCATTCATCAGATTTTGAAGCGCTCTTCTCAGTTTAACAAGAACTAAAATTCTTACCACGTACTCACTGCTGATATCTTGTCTTAGCATTTTGTTAGTAAGACAGTTTCTTGCATCAATGTTGAGCTATTCTAGCTTCTCTATTAAAAGGCCATTTCACCGGACCCATCCTATTACACTCCATATTCTGGTCAGGTTCTTGAAGGTCAAAAGAGATCTACACCTTCCACTGTTACGAAACACGCCGTCATCATCAAAAGTTTCTCTCTCTTTGAGCTTTTCAAATCCAGCTAAATCCAGTCTCGTAAACCACTTGGTTGTCACCTTCATGTTGAACAATAGCATCAATAAGCTTGCTTGTCAAGGGCGCCAACAAGTGTGCTTGCAAACTTATAGAGACACTTTTTTTTGGATAGTATGTGTTTCAAAGATTTTCCTTGGTAAATAGTCGCCAGCTTTACCAAGGCTTCCTAATAAACGTACGACGGTTTAAAATCCACCGTATCTGAAAATATGCCCATTGACTTTACATCAATTATTTTTGTAGCTTGTAACTGCAAAATCTGATAGAAGGCTTCGCATGGTGTTAGAATTTGTTGAAGTACCGCAGCTTCGACTTTGACGACAATATTAGATACTTCCAGGTTTCATTTGAAGGCTGTAGATAGACGGCGAGAAGCACTATTATATCAGCTGGTAGCAAGTATGTTCCAACTGATATGTCTTGCGTGGGCGTAAATGATGGAATAGTCTTATATGGGTGGGTATATGTAAATGGGCGTGGTACTTTTTAACTGGCCCATTTTTTAGAAGAACTTCACCTTGAGTCTGGAAAGAAACTGAAAAAAATCTGTTCTTGTCTAAAACTATCCTACAATTGGCAAGATGTTTTCTAAACTGTCCATTACTTTTAGAGTTGTATTAGTTTGAGGTGCAACTACTGGGGTATTTTCTTCATCTCTTCCTAGAGTCTGTAGTAGTAATATTATGAAACTAAATGAATAAATTTTATTGCTCTGTAGAATTGGTAATTTACAGCTCAAGAAGTGAAATATGATGTCTTTCTTAACTAGATTGTAGAAATTCTTGACGGCGTAGTCAAACAGCAATTTTGACTCCAAGAAACATGACGGTCATCATAACTAACTCTAAAAAATTGGATGTCCTGTCAAATGAAGAAAAACTGTACAAGTCTATAGATAGACACGATTAGTGGCGTACATCCTGAATTCATTAGAGTCCCATTCCTCTGGAACGACTTCATATCAGTTAGAGCTAGAAATGTATGACCATTTAAAATAATCTGATCTTTTCAATGGATCGAAATTGTTCATTACTGATATGATTACCGGTTTTTCTGCGTGCACAGACCATCACCAATCTATACTGGGAAGGAAAGTATTCATTCAAGAGAACATCAGCCATCTTAACTAAATTGAATTTGAGTTTAAGAGGGAATAATAAGCAATTAAATTAAAGCTCACAACTAGTCGTTTAAAGCTGCTGAAACATAAATTTCTCGTGGAAAAGTTTATGTGGAATGTATAAGAGTTGGCAACACAAGAGCATTGAAACTTTGGATGGGTTTACAATATGGTTTAAGAATGTTGTCTATCAAACAACTTTGCAAGAATATAAGGTTCATTCGTATTTATTTCATGTTTATAATGTATTTTAATTTATTTCAAACTGATCAATGTTTTAGCTCATCATAACTATACTAGATGACTGTAAATATTTTTTGCTAGAGTTGTTTTCATGATTTAAGTCCTTCTTCCAGGGTAAAGCTAAGAGACATCGATAAGAAATAAGGAATTGGTGGCAAGAAGGTCTCCGAAGGAGTTAGCACGCCAAGGAAACACGCACGAAATGCAGTCTTTCTGCTTGTTTGCCATATGATCTCTAACGAAATGTACTATTTGTAATGCTATTATGCAAAAATTATAAATGAAACAAACAACGATATTTTAAATACTTAAGCAACGTAGATGACCCTACATGCCATCCGATGGAATAGAAGGAATATACAATAAGCTGTTTTGAGAGATAGTTGACACTAGTGAAGTAACGTCGGTTTTGACAGGTTTGGCATACATTTCAACTGTACGATTATTAACCTTTGATTACAGAGATCATTCTTAACAGGTAAGACAGTTGGTAGGAGTAACCGTCTATTTTTTGTTCTGAGCATTAGCCACTAATTACAATACAAAAGGCTCTCACCCAGACAATTCAAGGTGGTTAGTGCGATTGGTAAACTAACCGGTTTCTTATCGTTATAGTAACGTTTTTAGGTGCCAAAGGTATACGTGAGTTTAACTGTTATCTAAAAAAAAATTTGGGGGGACATTGTGGAGTCTAGAATAACTCTTATTGATAATGTGTGCTTATCCTTATTTTAAGGATATCATTCTTATAGTCATATATAGGACAGTAAAATAAGAAACTTCAATTCGTCTCAACAGCTACAATAATACAGCTAGACAACACTCAGCCAAAATTCGGGTGATGCAGGTACAAACTAATACTATAGTGTACACGTTACTATCAGCATTCTGCAGGCAATCTTACTTGCATTGTCACTTCATAAACTTATCATAACTTTCCAACTTACTACGTAAAATGTGTGCTTATAGCTGCTCCTATCTAAAAATGATACAAGTAGACACAATTATCGTCTTTATCGTTTATTTTGCCCATTGGCAGAAAGCAGCGAATGTCGTGAAGAATCCAGGAAACAAACTCGCTGAATATGAAGCAAGAAAGAAGATGCTTTTACAAGGTATCGAAAGAATGAAAAGTGAAATCAAAACAAAGGGTTTGGGGCAAACCCAAAACCCTTCATTGCTGGACAAGGTAAGTATGCATTACCTTGTTTAGAGATACCGTTCAAGAAGAAGAGGATTTTTGAGCCCAGTTGGCAACCTTTGTGTTAAGCAAGAAAGCTAACTTTGGAATATGAAGGTCTTCTAATGAAGATGTAATTCTGAAAACACAAAGCAAGAACAATACAATAAAAAAGTGAACAAATGAATACTAACAAATAAACAACAAACTACAAGATAATAATATCAGCGATCCGCTATAGTCCTACTAAGTTAAACAACTACAATAAACAACATAAGACAATCAAAGAGAACAGAAAGTACCTGAAGAGTGGCTCTTCATGTCCAAAGTGAATTGACCATCGAAAGTGATAACATAAAATTAGATAAGCGTCCAAAAGCTGACTGATCAAACCTCGTAAAACAAAACACTGAAGAATGGTAATTGTGAACAATAAACAACGGTAATTCGTTAACTAGTGTCCAGTTCCTTAACACTTTAGTTTAACGTTTGGTGCTCTGAAATTACTAGAAGCTTAATTCATTTGGAGTGCTACTTTTATTGTGTCTGCCAAGGTATTTTAACACCGAAATATACATCAGTGTCTCTAAAGATGCCTCTGACAATGTTAGAGTCCAAAAAAAATAAGCAAGAAGTCAAATTTCATTGACTGTTGAACATTACAATCGTTTTTAAGGGTTGGGTGGGTGGGGGTGCCAAGTCGGCTTTCCCTCTTCTTTATTTTCACAGTTTTAGACATTGCCATTTCAGTCATCAATAAACTGATATTATGTATCCACTGTCGAGTTTTGAGAAAGAGGATTTTACCGACTTACATGTCTTATCTCACTATTCCTCGGAGGTCCGGAGAGAGCGATTGTGGGGAATGGCGTTGATACAAAGTAATACCAGAGATTGACTCCACTGCCTTACAGGAAGCCTTCCTCTAAATTTTAACAAGATTTTGTAAAAGCTTCTATCCATTTTTTCCACGACTATAGCTATAACGGTTTCATCGTTTGCCAGGGAATGTCAAGTAAACGCCTTCTTTTATGCTGCAGTGCAAATAAACACAAGTAAAATGTATACAAAACTTTTTATTTCCAAGTAAAATACCTATTACCAAGCAAAATACCTATTACCAAGCAAATAACGTATCTTATAAAAGTAATTTAACAATACCAAAGTCAAACCACTAGGGTAGCATAAAGTGGGTGATACTTCCTAATGAAATGTTGGACTCTCCTGTTGAAATACTGGGGCTTCTTATCAAAGGGTTTCTTTTATCATCATTCGATGCCTCAATAATGCTTGTGCCAAAGACCTTTTTTGACAAGCCCTTTTTTCTCTTTTATTACTTACAATATAAGGATACTTCAAATTTTGTGACTCCTTGATAGCTACTGGCCTGGGAAAACCATGTAAGTTGGACGAACACTGAGGTCCGAAGGCTTTGAAGACTGCAAAACCACCAAATACAAGATAACATAAAGTAGATAGGCTAGAATTGGATAGTGTACCTCGTCATGAGGATCCTATTAAGGACCTAAGGGACGTCGACCTCCGCACAGGAGCTGGATCCTCATGACAGCGACCCGTTAGATATTGCTCGTGGCCCGACGTTCCTTAGTTCCTCAATGGGATACTGAAGACGAGGCTAGTGGCATAGATATTGATTACAGCTTTCTGTTTCCAAGGCGAATTCAAATAAGACATAGATTCTATAACAGTGGTTCTAAACGGAGGTGGTAGAGCCCCCCAGGGGGAGCTAGCGCTTTCCAAGGGGGCGTTAGCGAGCAAGGGGTAGTAGGGGGGTAGTGATTAAAAAGAGCGGTGAGGCGACCAAAGGGGGCGCTGGCATGATATCACAGGAACAAATATTTCAACCTTGATTCTGCATTCTGTTATTGCGAAAGAAGGACATGTTTTTAATTTCTACAAACGTGTACCTTACTGGGCTTATTTGCCGCGGACATGTTTTTGAAACTTACGACAGGAACGACATAAAAAGGATTCTGAAGGTTGAGTGGAACAACAATAAGCTTGACTACAAAACAATTAAAGAAGCTACTGCTGCATTTTTCAGAAGTGTAACAGTTTGATTATGCAGCTCCAAGGAAATAAGATTGATTTGGTGAAAGCAAAGAGTGCGATAATGTCCTTCATGTCT
>JAAAKL020001828.1:0-28813 GCA_010016065.2 Carybdea cf. marsupialis auct. non (Linnaeus, 1758)
ATAGCGTTGTACTGGTTACGAAATTATACAAAATGAACTGTTTAGACATAGGCCTAGTTCCCTTTGTGAGAGGTTACGAGTACGTTGGCAACTTCCGTTCAACAAGCGTAACTCAACCATCTCACACAATGAGTACAAGTGTATAGTGCACCCACCAAACTTTACGCATACACCTGCACATGTTAATTGTTAGGTCAATCTGAAGTGAAGCTGATATTTTAATTAAATCGTTGATAATTAATAAGGCCTAGGCAGATCATGGCAGGTGAGACATATTTGTTGGCGTTTGTCTTTCACACCAAATAACTTCACAGACCAGATTCTTGAAATTGGAGCTTAAAGGCGCAGCTTGTAATTGAGGAAGGCTTAGTCTTTTAGGTATCAAAGGAAATAGTGAATGTTTGCATGCTATATAGAAAGTGGATTTCAACATGTAACACAATTCACTGCCACAGACATAAAGGAGATGTGAATTTGTTGCAAGCTTAAGTCTTCGGCTGAACAGAATCAACTGTTAAGGTAGAGTCATGTTTATCCACTTGTGATGGTAAGTATAAATTGCGATAGTATTAGGTGCAAAGATCAGAAATATTTTAATTGTAGACCCATTGAGCAAAAAGAATCAGAAATGTTATCCAACTACATTGTTGTGGTGGCAGTAATTGCCTAAGATTAAATAATAAAGTACCGTAGCCCTAACAAACAACATAGAGTGCCTGATAACAGAATTCTGACCTATAATTGGATGTATGATTCACATTATAGTAGGAAACTACAGTTTCATCTTCAGAGCACTGCTACCAAATTTTGGGAATATCACAGCCATACCTATGCTACCAAACTCCTGCAGGAAAATATGTCTGTGCACTGGTGGCTCCCTTTATGAAGTTGGTAAAGTATTTAGTGCACAGACCTTTATAAATATACACCTGTATTGCACCAGTGCAAAAATCTGTCAGGCCATTTTTTTTATCCTTAGGCAAGTATAAGTGAAGAATATAAAGACATTTAGTGATGGATGAAAATGAGACTGATCAGCTAAGTGGAAGTTCTCCAGAAGATGACGAAGATGAAGTGGATGTTCCTGTAGATGAAGTGATTGATAAACTTGCTGAGGTCAGTATTCACTTTAATGTGTTTTGTATATATGGAATATAAATACAATTTGAACCAGTTTAGGCATGACCAGCCATTTTGAATGCTCGTGGAGACTAGCCAAGGTCTTACAACATTGTGATAAGGGGTACATGAGAAAATAATAAAACACTATGAACCAAATGAAAATTTCCTGACATTGGTCTAGTAAAGCAGTGAATCTTCTGAGGCCACTACAAGGAGTTTGATAAAGTCAATACTATTAATTGTCGTATAGCTTTCATGATTATCAATGATTTTTAAATACTTATCATCCCCAGTGTAAAGACTAAAATAATATCCAATGATGAATTTACCAAGTTCCAAGAGTTTATTTCCATTCCAAATGAAATAACACTAAAAGTTCTGATTCCATATCTACCTTAAAATATTAGCATACACTATTTATTCTTCATAATCTGTAAAGTTTGGTTCTAAAATGAACATGTTTAGTATTGTGGATCATAATTTGCTCATCGCAGTCAGGAGCAATGTTTGGATAGGAGTAATAGCTTTGTTGATCTATAATTATTTCTTTACCACAGACACTTGACAAAAATGTTTGAGTATTATACTAGCTTTTTACTTTACTCCCAAAAAATAAAACATAGGAGAAAATCTTTTTCCAGAAATACCTTGGCCATTCTTTCTATAGAAAGTCAGTTGTTGACAACCATGGTTTTCTGCTCCATAATCGAAACTTTTGCATAACACAAAGCAAGATGCAAGTGCTTTTAAATGTAGCACTGGACCTATTTGAATGGTTGCTTACTTCCCATTCATGTGTATTGTAGATAGCTTTTTAGTGGGCTGCATGACCCATGCTTTCGGTGTGACATACCGGCATTGATATTTGGGGCAAACATCACTTACAACACGATGTTTGACAGAAATCTACATTTGAGGGGTTTTTAATTAAATAACTGTGTTTTTGAATTCATTGGCCATTACTTCAGTATATTCTGCAACATTTATCTCAAACAAAGTAGAAATTTGACACATTCTGCTATGAAAAATGTTGAATCAGTCACACATGCATGTTGTCCCGTAGCTGTATAATGTTTACAAAAGTCTTTGGTAGCCCCTTTCATGGAAAAATCTGCTGCAAACAAAGGCTAACTGAAATGTCTTCATAAGGAAGATATTAGTGCAACAGGATGTTTCCGAAACATGACATTTTTGAAATGGGTCCCACAGATGCTGTTAGCCCCAGGTTTCACAGTCACTTAAACTGCCACAGTCCATATACTTATAACTTTAAATTAGATGGGAATTGTGACCTTATAGTTGATGGGTGGGATACCCAAAAAGGAATTAATTCACATATATTGAAATATGCTTATTAAATATCAGATTTCAGTATCTACAATTTATTTTGTTCAAATATCAGTTAAACATGAAAACTGGTATGCAATTAGGACCTTTTCTCTGCAACTACACTTTCAACCCTAGATGCAGTCTAACTGTTTTGCTGCATTGATGTTGGCCCTGTTGTACTCTTTAGAATCAGTTCTTACATTGGTCTACTTCTTCTGCAGACTTTCCATTCAAACTATGTTTTGTAAATCTTCTGCTTCTGGTATCCCTATTAAACAACAGGCATGGGTCAATGAAAGGTTTGCTCCACATATTTTACCATCAAAAATGGACCTTGCTGAGTCATTGCTGAATGGAGTGTCTGATGTTGTAAGCTTTTTTAATTGGTAGTTTTCTCTAGTATTCTTGTTTACTATCATATATGCCTATGCTTAAATGAATGTTTTTTATAGTGTGTGTGAGGTGGTTCAGTAACACTTGCAATGCAAGTTGGTAAGTTACTTGAAGCCCCCACTACAGTTTTAAAGGACAGTGTTCAAACAGTTATCTCTTGCAATAACATTACTCCAATGAATACTTGTTAAGGTGAATCATCACAGGCATTGCAGCATCTTTGCTACATTAGTTTTCACGCTGTGCACAACGGTGGTTAGAACAATAGCCAATGACATATGGTTGTAAACAAATGTATCAGTGGCGGCTGGTGACCTTGATATTTGGGGGGGGGGGGGGCTGAAATACATTCATAAAGATGATAATAATAGAATCAAATGCAATACAGCTAAGGTGATGGAACCGGGGGCAAGGGGCTGTAGCACTCAATAATTTGAAGTGCAACAATCACATGACCTGTCAAATTCAACCCACATGATATTCCAGAATTATTTATAGGCATGATTAAATCTTACATAATAGGTATAAATCCTATAAAAAGTCAGTTTTTTTATCTATGTCGTAGTTGTTATTTTTAAGAGAATTGTCAGAGACTACAGGGCCTTGTGGCTAGGGAGTATTGAGCCCACAACCTGTGGTTAAATTTTGGAGTTTAGCCTGCATTTCAATGATACACTCACTTTGTGTACCTCAGCACACCTCCCCTTCCCCCCCCCCACCCCACACACACACATTTGGACCCACACCACAGCTTCTGACTGTGGTTTCTTTTACTGATTTTAATATCAATGTCACTCCCTAAAGCATACTTTTTTCAATGTGACATGTTGATCTTAAGAAAGTGAACAATTCCCCTTCTAGCCCTAACAGGGAGGCTTACTGTATATACTGTCTTCTTTAACCCCGCCCAATACCTATAACCTTAAACAGTTATCTAAGCAGATTCAAATAGATATTTTATCATAGTTGTGCATCCCCAACTGTCAAATATTTCTTGGTCACTGACTGTCTTACTTGCCATCCAATCATTACCACTTGAAAATTTTCATATTGGTATGACCGTAAAATAAAAGATACAGAGAACAGAAAGCTTGTGGAAGGTATGCTATCTAGAGATTGGTGGCCTACCAGAGAGTTCAAAGATTATTCTACCACCAGCAGAAGTGTGGAGTTAGAGCAGTTAAAACTGAACAAAAAGTTGAAACAAAAAAGTAATAATTTAACATGGAAAGCAACTTTTTTAATAACTTTTCTCTGTACCATACCTGATGGTCAGTATGTTTCAGTAATGCCTCTTGAGACTTCCAGCAGCCCCACCATCAGTAATTTGTTTATGTTTTGAGGCTGATTTGATAATCACAGGGAGATGATCTTATTTCAAAAAGAGATTGCAGAATTCATGGGCTCACAGAAGAACATTTAACCTTGGGTTTGAACCAATCGCCTGCTCTAATTCTCCAGAATGAGATGTTGCTTCTTACAAAGGTGTGATAGAGTAGTGAGGGCGCAGTCCAAAAATATGACATTGAGGCTGACGTACGGAATGTGTAAAGGCCATGCATGCAGTAAGCATCTTATAGAGCACTTACATGTTGTGGAGGGTATTGAGTTCAATATTGTGGATTCTGGTAGGATATGTGTTAAGATTTACCAATAGAAAATGGTGCTGTTGTGACAGAGAACTAAATAGATAGCAGATTAAGTGGCATTTAAAATTATGGTTGATTTATTAAGGCAACCCTATTCTTGAAAATTTTTAAGGGGTCTGAGCCCTCCTATCCCCTGTGCAGCAACCGCAACCCAACAGTCTTGAATGTAACATAAGTGCACCTTTGTTTAACTTGTTGGCGTATTGTACATTTCGTAAATGTTTTAGTATGGCATATGTACAGTAGTCTTGGTATAATCAGTTGTGTGAGTGAGGTAAGACCGACCAGTCAAAGACAGCATCATTGCTGGATCTGCTGATGGAATTTGTTTGCAGAATTCAGTTCCGTTATCATCTTGGCATTGTCATCAGGTTACTGTGATCCCTGTTGTTGTATAACATATATGCTGGAAGGGTGCAGAAAGCTAAATAAAACTTATATTGTGTCTTCCTGTCGTGCCTTGCCGTTATTCATGGTACCTCCCATTACATATTGATGTCTGTATAAATGTTTGATTACTCATATACATACTTTGCGCAAGGATGGAAGAAATTAGCACATGTGTTACATGCTGATTACCTGCCTAGGTCCCTCAGGATGCCCCTCCTCTACAATTGAACATGTAACAAGTATCATCATGGATTTGTTCTGGATTTCATGGTTAGCATGGTTAGTTGTGGCAAGCACAATTCATCATACCATATTGTATTTTGATAACAATCATTGTTTGATAGCTAAATTTTTCGTCTCCCATTGCGTGCAAATTTATCACATAAAAGTATTGGTAATACAGAAACTTTACTACTGGAACTCTATATGTCACAGACACATGTTATTTACACTGCCTACCATTACTCTTGGGGCATATATAGATGTCTCCCCAAATCTTTTCTCTTTGTGAAAATTTCCGCCCAAAATATTCTCACTGCAACAGCACTGCGTATTATTTTTGGAAAGCTGACTGCGTATTGTATTTAGAGGAAATTTCTTTACTTTCAAAGACATTGTCAGTTATTAATCTAGTCTAAACCTTGTAAAGCAATCATCTGGAGAGCTCATTTTTGCATCAGCAGCGCATGTTCTGATGCCATTGGCATAAAAAATGTCATGACTCAACATGGATGCCTTGCCAGGATGGAATTACTCAAATATGCCAATACAACAGATCTTCAAACAACCCGATTTTAAAGTGCAATAGGGGGTAGGATTTCCAACAAAGAGCCCACAAACCCACACTCCCTACATAATTGGTGCCTTGTCATGTAAGTGTAGAACACTATTGTACAGAACATAAATTTTTAAAACTATTTATGTTTGTGAAGTTTAATGACAAGTCTATCATTTCTTGACAGAGGGATGGGCTTCCATCAAATACCAAGGGTGACTTGCTACCCTGTATTCAAGAAATGGAGGTTTGTACACAGCATGTATTAACTACTATTACTAACAGCTTTACTTGCCAGTAAGCGACCTCTTTTACGTTGAAGTTAGTATAATTACAGTTAAGTTGGGAGAGGGAGTGAAGGATTTGTGTGCGACTGTCTCCTGCAACCTGACAGGCAGAAACTCAAAGTACTCATGTAACATTTACTTAAAAGTGATCGTTTTCGCATTGCAAAAAATTTCACTTTCTACATGTAATCATCATAGGCTACGTCGGTCATGGTTGACCATGGATAAATCATCCTATTTTTCTCGGTTGTCTGGTCGGCTGGGGCAGTGTTTCTTGTGGCTGTAGAGACCAATGCGAGAGTGACAGTCTTTGTCACAGTGGTCTCTGGTCTGTTGGAGTTGTTGCCCGCCTTTCTGCAGGCCCGTTTGTCCCTTGATTCGTTCATTAGCCTCTTGTCTCCTGACTTGAGATGTTGTTTCAGGGTACTCCGCCACCCAGGTGCCTCTCAGGCCTCGGTGTCTATGTGGAGGAGGGCTCACACATCTCTCTTGCAGATATCCTTGAACCGTAGCTGTGGGTGGCTGACACTTCTCCTCCGAGTTGCTAGCTCTCCATAGAGGAGGTCCTTTGGGATGCGACCATCATCCATATGGTGTATGTGACCCAGCCAGCATAGTCTGCGTTGCCTAAGGAGGGTGTACATGCTCGGAAGGTCAGCATGGGACAAGACCTCAGTGTTTGGTATTTTGTCTTGCCATGATATGCCCAGGATTCGGCGGATGCTTCTCAAGTGGAAGGTGTTAAGCCTTCTCTCCTGCCTGGCATATGTGGTCCATGTCTCACAGCCATAAAGAAGTGTGCTGATGACACAGGCATTGTACACTGACATCTTGGTCTTAATAGTCAGCTTAGACTTCCTCCAGACTCTAGTCGTGAGGTGTGTTAATGTTATAGCTGCCTTCCCGATTCTCTTGTCAATATCAGTGTCCAGGACAGGCTGTCGGTGATGGTGGAGTCAAGGTACGTAAACTGATGAACGACATCAGTTGTAGTTATCGATGGTGATGGTAGGCTGTGCCGCTGTATTCTGTCCCAGGACATTGGTTTTTTTCTGGCTGATGGTGAGCCCAAAGTCGTTACAAGCCTGAGAGAACCTGTCCATCAGTGGTCAGCTGTGGTATCATTTTGTTTCTGACTAGGTTGCCATTTTTAACACTTTTCTCAATATTGTCCCCTTTTGAGTGGCTAAAAAAGTTATGATCATATTGGAACATAATCCAACTTTACCGGCTCCAGTAGTATTGTATTGTGATATTAAATATTGATAATGGCTAACTTGCTTCAAATTTATGTAATGTATCATATATTTAGAGCCATCGCGGTCTAATGGATAAGTCTCTGGCCTTACGTTCAAGAGGGTCAGGGTTTGTATCCCAGAAGGACCATTGGTGATGTCAGGAAAAGCATTTGGTCTTAAGGTGCTCTATGCTCCAGGTCCCATGTATGTGGGCTCCACCCTAGTCCCTGTAAAGGGGAGTGCACTGCATTAAAACCACATCAATATTGAGGGCTACTTGCTGTAATAGAACTTGTTGAATATATGATTTTATAATAAGTTCCCATTTTAAACATAATATGAGGATGAACATGTTCTTCTACTTTATGCAGCTGGATCGTATCAACTACCTTATCAGTAGTTATGCAAGAATGCGATTAAGAAAGGTATGTGCTTGTGCATTACAAATTTATATTTATGTATCTTATTTTGTCTTTAGCAAATTTACTTGAGATATGAGTAAGTTCCAGAGTTGTGCATTTCAAGGAATAAAGCTACAATTGTAGAATGATTTCTTTACTTGTAGAGCCAAGATAGCATTGGGGTGGAAGTGCTACAAGAAGTAAGTCTTGTGATATGGCATCCATAGGTATAATACAGATGAAGAAAGTTCATTGGAAGACTTCCCATAGTAGTAAAGGTTGAAAACACGTAACGTAAATGACTTCCCATGAATGTGACAGCAGCTGAAGATTTGAAGCAAGAGAGGGACTAGTTATGACTCATCTCTGAACCTTGTCTAGAAGATCACGGTGAAATTTAGTATGAATTTTAGATAGAAAAGATACAAAACAGAAAATTCTAATTGTTTCGTTGTAGGGGATATAGCAGCCAAACTACATTAGAAAGTACTATCATTACCACAAGTGTTGATGAATTGAGGATAAATTCATGGGAAAATCAATAACTCAAAGTAGAATTAGAGTCAGCCCAAGAATAGTGCCTTGAGGGAAACCAGTGTTTGCCGTAATGCTTACAAGAATTAACAGCATCTATGGAAACACAAATATGATGATGAGCAAAACTGGCTTAATAATGCAAAGATTCTTAAAACAACATAGTAGGTGGAGAATTTATAGAGCACACCAGCATGCCACAACCTCTCAGAGCCCTTGTATATATCAAGAGCTGTGACACCAGTCATTCTTTATTTGTTTTAGAATTGGTAGTTACAATCATATAATGACCATCAGAGAAAGAACATTAGAGCTGCGACTTTGAAAACGGTACAAAACATCATCGAATGTATCCAAGCTTTTAAGAAACTTAAGCAAACTGTTACGGGTGACTGCTAAAAAATCTTGCTGATAATTGAGACGAGACTAAGAAGGTCACATTTGTTTGAACTAGGAGACACACAGCCGTTTTCAATATCTATAAGCATATCTTATAACATGAACGTTACTACCTACGGCAGTATTTTATATTGTCTATCATCATCATCATCATTATCATCATCATCATCATCATCATCATCATCATCGTCGTCGTTGTCGTCGTCATCATCATCGTCATCATCATCATCATCATCATCATCATCATCATCATCATCATCATCATCATCATCATGCGCTGTGCTTCATTGCGTTGGCTTCAAGTCTCTCCGCTCTACTCTTTTCTACAGCTTCTGTATGGTGTTGTCGTTCTTTTCTGTCCCTATCCACTCTGTCAGACTGTCCATCATCGTCAGTCGCTGCCGGCCGGGCGCTCTTTTTCCTTCCACTTTTCCCGTTGTCAACAAATTTTCCAACCCATTCCGTATCATGATATGCCCTATAAATGTAGTCTGCCTTTTTCTTGTTTTATATATCAGTGTGCGTGAGCACTCAGCTTCCTCCATCACTTCCATGTTTGTCTTTCTGTCTGTCCATGAGATTCTCAGCATTCTTCATATGAACCACATCTCCACCGCCTTCATTCTTTTCACCATCTGTTTGCCCAACGTCCATAATTGACATGAGTTTGCCAATATGGGCTCAGTATCGTCTATAAGCCAGTTACTATTCTTGTAAATATATCTTATTTTTTGAATAAATTATTAGTGCTACAGAACTTTAGAATTCCAGAGATGACAGGTTTCATGGTATCTTAAAGTTTTTTCGTCAACACTCTTCAGAGATACACGTTGAACTAGATTAAAGAATATCTTTTTTTACCTCATAGATATGACTACTCATAGTATAGTCGTATTTAGTGGGATTGATGACTTTATTTTAGATTGAAGACTTGAACATTTATGTAAACAACAGCAAAGCAGCTATGGCAAACTTATCTGAGAAGGAAGCAGCATATGCAAATGAGTAAGTTCACCAATGTTCGTTTCACATATCACTCAAATTGACTGCGTTAAAGTTAATATAGAAGCTGTTATAGTTATTGTATTGTTCTGTTCTTCTGTTTGTGGTTCTTTGATACTGGCGGAAAGGGGTAGCAGTCTACGAGAAATGCAGAAAGTAAAAACTGTTAAATTTTAACAAAGAGAACGGCAGGGAAATCAAAACAAGGAAAGCTGGAAATAATGAATCTGTAACAGAGAGGAATTAGAATAGAAAGAATGGAAGGAAAAGAAAATATAGGACGACGAAAATATAGACGAAATACTAAATTAAAAGTTGGAATAAATGGAAAGACAGATGTGAGAAAACAGGAATGAAAGATTTCGTACCAATGCTACCTTCTCATAAAACATATAAATTTTGCATGTAGAGAATTCAAGTGTTTGAAGGCAAAGCCTTTCAAGTGTCACTTCCAACAGCTTCCACCGTGCAGCGTAATAGAACAATGTTCTTCTCTTTAGCTGTATCGAGCGCAGGTTCTATGACTCCTCTGTGGTCGTTCTGGCCTCGAGTATCACAACAACAACAACAACAACAGTTTTCCTACTGGGTGAAAATGAAACCCTTACCGCGGACTGACACCCTTACCCTATGGAGTCAAGTGAGTTTACCTCAAGATCGCAACACCTCGCAGGAAGGGCTTTATTAATCTTCCTAAATGCAGTACGAAATAATCTCTTATTGACCCACTCTTCCTACGCGTTGATTCGATTGTTGTAGCAGGTCATAGGTATCGTTCTCCTCCAGTTTGTGGCACATCTAAGAATCTTGCCTCCTTTTTCATTTATGTATACTTTAGTCTTCATTTATCACTTTGGTGTTACAATGAGTTTGGTTATAAGGTTTGGTACACCGAGGTAGACAGTCAGTTCCTCTCGAAATTATGACCAGGAAGATATTGGACTCATTTTTGTAAGTATATAGGCAGTGACATCTACGGTCTGTGAATCACAGCAACCCAGCAATCTTCTATGTGTTTATATTCGTTAGGTTTTCAAAGCACTCAAATGAACTGTTGAACTCTATTATCAAAGAAATGCCAGCAAATATTCAAACGGAGACTCGTAGAAGCGGTATGTTCGTTTCCCCTTTCGTGTTTTGTTTCGATTTGTTCTTACTCTGTGGTCTCTAATAGACTGGTTGTACGTGTATTAATTTTTGTTGTTGTCCCTGTTTATCAATTTAGCAACATTTTCCCCCTGTCCCGTTTGTTTATTTATTTTAAAATCAGTACACACCATTGGTCTCCAGTTATTCTTGTACTACCTTTCATCATTCGTGGGTACCAAGTTTTAGAAATAATAAAAAACGGGGGCATATGTGATTGCTCAAGTCACACGAAACAACAATTGCCAAGTGAGTGTTTATTTCTATTTTGCGAAGTGTAAATATGAATCGTTTGTGCAAAATGCATCTGAAATATGTTTTCGTTGAAGAAAAGAGTTAGGTATAAAGGCGTTGCAGCAATGAAGGCTCGTGTGTTTCATGTTTGCAGTAAGACTCTCAGTCTGTCTCGATACTTAAAGTGATCTTTACCCTCACCCCAAGCCCCCGTTCCATCATCATGGAGGTACTGTCTCCGCCGATAGGGACAGCCTAAGAATCTTCCAGTTTGGGAATCAATTGTCGGATATATATAATGTATGTTTTAGCTACTCTTGCACAGAAAGAAATGCATTTACAATTAGGAATTAAAGTAATATAATGTTTTTGTTTATAAAACAGCAATGAACGACTGTACGAGTGCCAGATAAAGGAAGTTAGATTCCGAAAGCTTGCCATTAGTAAGAGCCAGACGATTTTTATGTTTGGATTTTATATGTATTTTAATAATGGTTTATGTATCTGTTTTTAGTACCATATACAGGTGCTTTTATGATATTCTTTCCGCGGAATCGCTTGCTAAAAGCGCAACAACACGTAGAAGAAATAAAACTTATCGTTGTAAGCAAATCTCTTTTCAGTCGATATTAATTTTCCAAGCATACGTAACATTACTCACTTTGCACAATTCTTCCGTAGCACCTCAAAAGAAAATCGACACGTTCGTCTTCTTTGAAGTTGTGGAGAAACTAGAACAAGTTGTCTTTGAATCGGAGTAAGTGCCACATACCTGCTTTCGGTGCTTTCATATAGTGAGATGTAAATGTCAACTCACTTCATCGGTTACAAGCTTCGAATAATAAGTTTTCAATCGTAATTGTTTACTTGTTTCTCATTTTGTAAACATGTGGAAATAGTGTTTGCATGTTTTTATGTAAACCTGTTTTATACTTTTCTAGTCAAATTGTATATGTGAGACCAGTACTAGAATAATTCTGTTTAGTAAATGTAGATATAAATGAACTCAAATATAAATAATAGTCATGTGCGATATGGTCATGTACGTTCCATTATGCCTCGAAATAGCAATTGCAAGGTGTATTGAAGAACCAGTACTCAACGAGTTTTAGTGTGAGAGTTAAGACAGGGCATTTTTAAGTTTTTTCTCATCAATGTGAACCCGCAATGACTTTTTAACTCGTTGTCTTGGAAACTTAACACCCAAAGTTATTCATGCACATCTATAAAGGTTTTTTGGACCCTTTTTGGGAAATCTTACCTTCGCTCACAAATCACACTTTTCGAAGGGAAACGTGTCTTTTGGTGTGGCAAATATCTAGTTTTGCTCACTCTGATGACTGCGGCTATTCTGGAGAAAGTATGTTTCGGTTACAGGCCATGAAACGGAGGTGCTATGGATAACTCAGATCTGAGCTTAAATAAACTATGTCGATCATCGCTTTTTGACGGCTTTTAGAGCATTAGCCAGTTGTCGTGTACATCGTAACTCCGTTTTCGTAAAACATGATTTCTGTTTCATATAAACCCCCACGTGTATACCTACAAAACGTCTAAAGTCATTCTCGGACTTCACAATATTTGTCCACGATTACGTAATAGAGGTAGTGCGGCCTCGGCTGCGGTTGACTTGATTGGTCAAGGAGAAGAGGAAACTGAAGCAAGATTATATACTATTTTGATAACCAGAAAATGTTATGATCACTGCACGTAGCACCTCATGGTTTAGATGAAGAACAGTCAGTATAAGTCACTGACGAGAGAGTACCTCTGTTGTAGGGAGTACATGGCATATTATTTGCCATTTTGTAGCTGATTCACGTCGCCATACTACAGTACATTCCATTTATTTATATGAAGGTGTTGTTGACTTTGATACTTTACCTTTTGGTTCGAGTAAGAGACAACAAAGGCTATGCAGGTCAGCCTTTAACATTTTGTCAGACCCAAGCTATACCAATTAATGTAACCTCCCCTTATTGAATGGTTGGTTGGACTCAGGAAAAAGATTAATATCTTCATTGCTATTTGAAAACATTTATAAATCATTCCTTAAAACAACAATCTTTTATTTATTGAAATCATATACCAACAATATACGTGTAGAAGTTTTGATGACAACCTTTGCATACTTGTTAACAAGGATAGATGAGATTTCAGCATGACGTTTTATGAAGAGTCCATGATAGTTTTCTTGATGCAGATCTAAGGGCCTGGAATTCGGGAGGGGTGCACAGATAATAACATAGTACGCTAATAATAACTGTCAAAATAAGTATTCTAGATTATAAAAGAAAGGTATTTGGATCTATTTGACATTTGAATTTTCCATTCTGATTTTCTTTTGGTGTGATTGCAGTTACCATTGCGTCTCAGAATTTTATTTATTTTGTATTTAATAGTGATGAACCAATGGATTTGGAGGTCGGTTCAAGACACCTGATGAGGTTTGGGCTGCTTGTACCGCTTCTGGTGAACGGATCCATCAAACTAATTTAAGTCCGATTGACTGATCCGATAACATATTCATTGCAGCACTCCAAGATACGCCATACAGGCTGCAGGTTATAGAATTGACACTTCGGTGATTATTTACTGATGTGACATTGCCTGAATTAGTTTTAGCTGACCGTTCCAGTGTCGTCGGTACAATTGCTGGATCTACAGGGTACTCTTTAGAGGCCCTTTGCATGTAGGGTGCATGATGTATATCTTTCGAAGAATATTTTAGCATTAGATTTATAATGAAGAATTCATTCTGTTTCTGATTGTTAAACTGCTGATCAGGATTGCTTAGTTTTTAAAGTGTACTTTCGTCAGTTATCTTTAAACAAATTTAATCCTTTTTGCTTTTCCTCTCCCTCACCTCTCTTTTTTCCTTTCATGTTGTAGGGACTTTCCCTCATCCCCTTAATTACACCTGCATAGAACTGTTTAGAGAACCTTTGCAATATGCAGCTGATATTCATATCCTTGAGCAATCCCGTAAATAAAGACGAGAAATTTTCTCAGTTTCCTACACAATATCGCAAATATTTATTTAAATAGGAGGCTGTAGTGAAACGCGAGCTTTCCCTTTGGTGTCAGAATACTACAATTCCAGCTTAGAGTTTCGATAGGGGAGGAATAGCGTTGGGCACCTCATCGGGTTGTTGCCCCGTTGCCCCTCTATAGCTTCGTATACTGCATCGAGGACACTGTAAACTAAATCGGTATTTTGGTAATGGAATAAACTGCTAATCAGAATAATGGCCTTCTCACTCAACAGGCGTTGTTAAACTACAGTACTACGAGACCCTCACATTTTCATTTCAATCGTTTTCAACTTAGGACTCTTCAGTTTGCAGTATGTGTGGGAATTGTATGGTTAGAGTAACTTCAAATTGTATCTAGTTTATCACGAGTGTTCCAGAATATATTACCAGAATGCATAGGATTACAATAATAATGTACGGTTTTTGTAGACCGCCACATCTAGTTCAGAACCATTCTACAGCGGTTTAGAATTCATACCTTTTATCACCCTAGCGGTTGGAACTCCAACAGCCTGGGTTACTGAATTTCCAAGTGCTGCCTCGTGCCGATCCATCCACAGTACGAGCCAGTAGCAGTGTGTGGTTCATACTTTGCCTGAGGGTACTACTGTTTGGCCCGGACGAGATTCGAACCCACTACCCTTCGATCTTTAGTCCGACGCTCTATCCATTAGGCTACGCGTCCACATTATATATACATACCCATTACAAATTTTTGTAGACCAGGATTAGGTCTTTTTCCTGAAGAAACTCGTGAACTGCTATGTACAAGAGGATTTTGAACATTATTTGTGTCTTGTTTGTTTACATGCGTCCTACATTTATTAAGTATATCTGTTCCTCTATGCAGAATCCCTTGATAGGATCTTACTTCACTCACACATACTCTCACTTATGCCATCCTGTATGATATTGTATTACTTACTTACTTTAATTACTTTCTCCGTTTAACGTCTTCTTTTCCCATTCATGGGGTTTGACGGTTTGATAGAGTTCTCCGTCTGTCTCTATCCAAGACATCATCATCTAGCCAAGAAAATGATCACATTTCACCAAAAAACCCTCTAATTGTGAAAGGAAGTCGCGCAGGAAGATGCTGATATTTGCTTCCAATCAGTAGAATGTCAGATTTATCGTACTTCTCGTCGTCCTATCCTTTAATTTTTGGATGAGGTTTAAGACTAGATATTTCTGCTTTCACGCCAAAGTATCGAACGAAGTCTCGCAAGGAACTGATTTATGCCCGTGTCCCCCATTGTGTTATAGCTTCTAATTATGCACACGGCACTCTGACAGCTAAGGTAGCATCCCTGATTTTTAAACTGAAGCATTGATATACAAAATAGGTAATATTATGCCTGTGTGAAATCGATTCTTTAGTTCATGGGCTTAATTTCAAACTCCCATGAATGTGGTGTAGGGCAATGATTTCGGAGAGTTGCTGAAATCAGTTGTTGTCGTTAAGGTAGAAATGAACGCAGTTTGCGAAAGGAGTTCACCGACTTACGTGGACAGGTGCGTAACAACTAAGATACGGAAGAGCCCAAGTATTACAGTTCAGGGATAATCGAGAGCGCTTAAAGTTCGTCATGGTATATTAAAAGAAATCAAGTGTGGAAATTGCTGCAGGTCGGAGCTAACGGGAGATTTATCATATTCTATCGAATTTTTGTAGAAATATCTTTGCAACATTTTGGTTTTAGTAAGGAGCAGAGGGGTCAGTAGTAGTGGGCGACAAGTTAAAATTCTTGCCCCCCCCCCCCCTGAGTCTGCTTGTTTGTTAATTTTTGGATACGCTTTCGACGCTAGAGCGAGATGAGCACAACTTTGAAATTATATAGAGTTTGCAAAGGAGGCCCGTTGCCAGAAAAGTAAAAATTAAAGGTTAAAAATAGCCAAGATGTAATAAATACAACACTTTTGAAAGTATCCTATAGGATGCCTTAAATGTAATATACACATCACTGCATTCCTTGTAGAGCACTAAGCTTGAGAAGTTCCTGGTTTGTTCCATGTGACGAAATTGTGCAAGTAGAAGTAACGGTGGTTTGAACCCCTTGTCCGACTACCCCACTGCCAAAGCCTGAGATTCCATTGCTACGGAAGTTCATAGCTTTTGTTAAACTAATTCCTGGATATGATATAGGTGTTGTGAGAAAAATTAGAGAGTCGTAATCTCGAAAAGGCCATTTGAGCTCAGGGAATGGGTAACAAAGGTAATGCTTACTAAAGACGTAAGGGCTAAATTGACTCTAGATCCACCTATCCACTTGCATCTAATGAGAAGGTGGTCCAACTGATTCAAATGTTAACAGCTCATACATAAATATCGACTGTAGTATTCATCTCGCGGTAGTATGCATTCCTCGCTTATAGTGATTTCTATAAATGACACCACCATCGTTAGAATTACCGCATGTCGCAATGCCCGCAGTTTGATAAACTGAATTCAAGACAAGGTCACCTCTTTTTTACGTCGTGGTCCCTACCGGTAATTATTTGAAATAAAAGAGCGGCGTGTATGGTCAATGGCAGTGCTAAATGCGAGCACCATACAGCTTTGTATGAGAGTGTTTGTTTGAAAGGTAATTATCACAACCTGCACACAATGATGACATTTACATTTACATTTACCACCGGGTTCAAAGGGATACTATCAGACATTTTAAAAAGATATGTGGTGACTTTGTGAACGTTTGCTGCGCCATCATTGATATTACACTAAAAGACATTGTCATGGATCCATGTAAGCAAATTCACGCTCAGCTGCAGAAGGAATGCGAATTTTTATAGTTGGACATACGTTTACGACCAAGCGTTACAGGTAAATGTCGGCAAACAGATCGATGTGATATTACAACGCATATACACACTTTCTTCGTATATCTTTTGTGTAGACTTAATCAATTATCTGTGAACCTTTCTTCTTACAACTGTACCTTCTGTACTGCAGATTTTCAGAATATTTAAACAATTTTGTATCGATTCATTAGTTTCTGACTGGTTATGTAAGGTTGGCATAAGTCGGAGTGGGAGATCTTTCAGTTTCAGGATTATTAATAACGATTTTTCATACCTTAGTAAAGAGTTTCGCATACAGTAAGTAACGCTTTTCCACTTTTGTCATTCAAGGATTAAAGAGGCAGATTTTTAGCTGTAGGTCTGCTTTCTTGTAAGCGTGGTTATAAGGACGAATATGTAAAAGAGTATGATACCTAGCAGATTGCATTCAGTATGATAGTACGTGGTAGGAGTGGGTTGTTTGAAACACTGGTTTCATAACATCTTTATGACATTATTATCAACTATCCTCCTATGAGAACGTGGTAGCAGTTTTAATTGTAGCTTCTGCTTTATAGTCGACAATACGAACTTGTTTCAACAGCACATATCTTTCCTTCGTACCCATGTGACACGGACAGGATTGTAAGCATGCATTTGGTTCATGTTTTTCCATATTACTACCAGAACTTCGGTATTGAAATCTTAAATTATCTCTTACACTTCTGGTTGAACATATCAAAATGCAACACAACTATTATGGCCATGCCATAGGGTCACATGTTAAATATAGCTAATACATTCGATCTAATTTACTTTAACTTTGCAACCATCTTGGTTACGGTTATTTCGAAGTTTAAAATGGATCAGTCTTGTAGTTATCTACTGCGTAATGGCCAAGGGCAACTCATTCCCTTTGCTTTCTTGCCTATGGTTGCATGTAATAAGGTAAACAACGGTTAATAAAAACGAAAAAAAAAGTTGTTCGGCGACGTTTTGTCGTCTTCCTTAGGTTTTCACCCTGGTTTCAAGCTATGAAAACAGGGCATAAAAGTTGGAGCTTTACCAAAAATTATACTCTCGTATTAAAAACTTGCTGGTGTTTTATTGATTTAACTATCAACCAGGTCCATTGCCATGATATCTTGAATTCATCAATTGCCTTTAATGCATCCATGTCTTCACCAGCCGCAGGAGATCACAGATGCGGATGCCATTTGTAAAGCAACCTCCAAACGTTTCACATGTTGTCGGAGCCTTTTGTAAAGTTCATGCCAACTCCACTTACATTCATGTATCCGGGGTCGAGAATGCAAGAGTTAACTTCATGTAACTGTAAAAGCTTTTGTATTACTCTAGGTTGTAGCAAACTTTGTTAGCAATCACACTTCGTCTTAACACAAGAGATAGTAAATAACAGAGGCATTGGATGGCCCATTTTTAGTTATCGATGGCCAGATGCTTTATAATCCATAGTCAAGGGATAGAAATTTTTCTTTGTAAAATTGCAGATGAAGGGAACCTTTGAAGTACAACATCGATTGGCAACCTTGAATATTAAAACCACGTGTAAATAAATACTTCAGATGCATGTCATTGTGCTTTTTCTACTTTGGTAAGAGGGTACAAGAATCGTTTTGTGAAGGCAAAGTCTCCAGCTTCAGCAGATAAAAACTGAGAGTATTTTTTACCATTCAGACCCCTGAATTTTACATTCATCATTTTTCTAGCTTGTCAGAATTTTCCTAAGAATTCTCTTCCGTTGAAATATGCACAACTTTTCAATAACGATTATGCTAATTATGCAACTTGATTGCCGTGACTTTTACATGAAAACCAGAGATAATGATTTATGGAACTTGGTGGAGCTGGATGGAGTTGGATGTAGGACTTGAGGCTTAAAAGGAAATGCCATCGGCTTTGCAAAATATGTATAGAAAAGTTTAATGCACAAGTTTTGAAGAGTATGTATGAGAAGTATGAAGTTCAGGAAGCCAAAAAAGCGAAAATGAATCCCTGTTAAGATTGCCTCTGTACTCCTTTTAATCAGGATTTCATTCATCTTGAAATGAAATTAAGATCTGTCGATTTTGTTGTCGTGAGTGGAACTAAGTTGCACTGGACGATAACTACAATCGGCTGGAGCCACTTGAAATATCATTGTGATGTCATATAGCACTATCATCAAAGTAAATGTTCTTCAGCCATTGTTAGGATACTCAAGATTATCCTAACAATGGCGTAAATTGCGAGTGACGAGAGATCCATTACACAAGCATCATGTGATTGGGATCACAGGTAGTACTTTAGTATAGCTTGCCAGCGGAGAAAATATAGCTTCGAGTCACGTGGATAAATATAACGATATTCATTATGTTAAAGCCCTATATTTATTCCTTAGAACATTTACAGGGACAGTATTGGCACAAGGATTAATTTACCGAAAAATAACATTTTTCCTCTGGCATAGTGGCCGTTGTGTAGGGTGAAGGGGACATGTTCTGAATGAAGTTTGCGGGTCCCTATAAATGTCAGGATAGTTCAGTCAGGGAAGGTCAACTCACTTAGTTTGAAAATTTTTGGTGTATGAGGGGCCTTCTGAAGCTGTATCCCCTCCGATTGATATACGTTGAGGTTTTCATACATTCTCACAATATAAAATTGTCAGATACAAGTCTCTTTTCGGCATCAACGCATGGGCCCCACCGAGGCGCAGAGCCCTGAGGTAAGGCTTATTTTGCTACTCTATAACACCTCCACGATTCCGGTACCTTACATTCAGCGACTTCACGCCACTTGTCTAAATTTCCGTGTCATAAAGTATATCGTTCTTACACTGCTAAATATTCTGACGTTTGTTCAATCAGTTGATGTCAGTGATGGTAGGTGTTTGTCATGTCATGAGTCGTAGTCTTTTTCGCAGCTACGTTTCGAGGGATAAAGGCAGCATGAAGATCTGAGAAGTATCTCTAGAAACGTAGCTCCGAAAAAGACTACGACTAAAGACATGACAAATATCTACCATCAACTATATCATTCTTAATTACGTCATATGATGTTAGCCTTTCGAAAATTCGCGTGTTGAAAAAACTCCAGCTTGGGCACGTACGGGATCATTGCAGCCTGATGAATGCGTAGCTACATCAATCTGACGTCAGACGTATGTGTCCTCCTACAAAATACCTCAAGAAAGTCCATTCGATGTCCTGACCTCCCTGTCCGAATGAGTAAATACGCGATGAAGTAAAAACCAGCTAGAAGCAACGCCATCCTACAATTTAGAATTAGGCGTGTTTTCACGGCAGGTGAATTGTTGAGGTTTTCGTGATAGCTGTCTAAATTGCATTTTAGTTACTATTACAAAAGTGGTAACTAAGCAGGGTAATTATTTAAACACATTGTTGGACACAGCGTAAAACGTACTAAGGGGATGGATGTCTTTAGTGCATCACAGTTTGTTACCTGTAAAGCACATTAGAAACTTGATTGAAAGTATTTCATAACTACGTACATCCTTTCACTGCATTTGTTCGCTATTGATTCACTGAGGAAGACTGAAACAAGGAGAAAGTACTTTACGAAAATATAAAACAGAATTAGAATCTCCTACAAAGCTCATTTGTCGGGGTCCGTGGGGTCTGAATCCATTAAAATTTAAAACCTGTTTCATCTACTGCAACTTGTTAAAGTATAAGTAGTACTAATATACTTTGTTTTGATATCCAAAATTTAATAGAATTAAATGGGGGTCTAACTTGGAAGAAGCCAGAATCTCTCACAAAAAGCGATCAAGAAAACAGATCAATAGAAAATTGTTTACATGGTATCTTTGTAACCTTGTATCTTCGATCGACATAAAAGTCTTTTAATATCAAGAAAGCGTTTGCTTGAGAAGTCTTCGATTTTTCAAAGGATTAAATATATCAAACTTTCCACCCTTTTCAAAATAAAGCACTTTCAAACCAATGGTTTGAGAGTGTCATCCACTTTTTGCTGAACGTTCTGCTCAGATACAATGCATAATAAAGAGCCTGTTTCGAACAAAATCTATCCTCTTCTAAAGACTAGAAGGACATCACATTCAAATTTTAATCTCTCTATCATTGCCTATTGCTATTATTGCTACTGCAAAAGAAAAGGCATCTCGAATTCGCTCTCACTTGCAATGAGTCTACAATGAATCCATCTCTTCTGTCTTTCTCTGCCAACCCAAAGAAAGAATTTTCACAAAAATATTATTGTTTTTGATAAATTTACATGAAATGCTAACATGAGGGACCTGGAAGCAGGTATTCCAGCTTCAGAGATAAATTGCCGCTGGAGGACTTATCCACTTTGCAGTATAGCCTAGAGATTCAATAACAATGCCGATGATGATGACGGTGATAGTGATGACGGTGATGATGATGATGATGATGATGATGATGATGATGATGATGATGATGTTTTGTTTGCTGTATACTTCCAAAACACGGCAGGGCATCTGTCAGTAATTTTGGAAATATGAAAGATAAAATGTACCTAGCCATAAAATTCTAAATTGACATGTGCTGACAAAAACCTAGGCCAAAAACTATCACATCAGTGAAATCTCAATTTCATAGAAGTAAAATTTGTAATAAACACGCATGGTCTACCAAATGAAATGAACTTTGCTATCAAAATGCTAAATATAAGCATTTCTTTTGACAAGGAACTACTCGTAAACTCATAGCAAGGATCTACAAACAATCTAAAAAGGGCTTAAGTGTTGCATGTTGTTGGTAAAGCGACCTTATGGAAAATGTATTTATTTAGTTTCATCATCTTGAATGTAGTCATACATGCAACCCCCTCCCTCCCGGAATAAAACGAGGCAACGTGCCTTTCTAATAGTGTATACGCTGAGCAAGATTGCTGAACATATCACCATGTTATCAATTGGTAGGATCAACCCTATATTTCCGACTCTGAATCCCTTACGCCGACACAGTAATGTGTCAAATGGACCACAGATGAATATTACCTGTTACAGTCATCTTGTTGACCTTGGTAACCACACAGCTGTTCAACCAAAATAAACTATACGTTGTCACACCACAACTTATTACTGGTTCTTAACCTTTATAGCCTCAGGGTTGACTTCAGAAGCAAACGTGACCTTAGAGGACGAACTCCATGGAAGCATTGTTAATAGTCTGTTAAGCTGTTCCCTACCCAACGTAACTTATTTTCAATCACGTAAAATCAGTTTCAAAGTCACCACAGAGTAGCCTTGAGACCTAGAAATGAGGATGATAACAGATAAATGATCATGAAGGTCTCTTTTTAAATTTTTTCTTGTAACTCAAGCAAATGTCAGAAGGATAATTTTTACAAAGTCGAATCACAAGATGTAGTATTATCGTAAGGAGTGCATGTAAAATGCGACATTATTTCTATTGTTACCATTTCATTCCAGATGGCATTTTTAGCTACTTTGCTGGTCCTCTTCACTGGATATACACTATTACTTGGTGAGTACGCCAGATTTCGTATTATTCACTTTGTGTAATATTATTAATGCCTATACCGAAACTTTGCCTTCGTTTACAAGGGGCCAATTACCTATGATCTTGCATGGGTGGAAAGTCAAATATGATCAGGGTCACGATGACCATTTTTGTTTTGACGTTTTGACTATGACATTTTATTTCATAGCAATCGTCATCCAGTTCAATGTCGAAGAGAGAGAGAGAATTTATTCACACGCTAATTCATACCATTTGTCAACCGGATTCCTTCTTAAGATATAAAATACCATTGAAAAGATAAAGGATTCGTAGCTGCAATTTACCACTTTTGTTCGACTAGCAAATTCTCAGCATTTTATATTCCGGCACAAGCAGAGGAAAGCTAGTCGTTTCTATTATACAGGGTGATGCTGGTACACATGAGGCAGTATGTGTTCCCCTATACCATAAAATAGTTGAAGTGATAAGTGAGTTTAGATATCTGAGTAATCATTAGGAATTTCGATGACACTAAAGAAACAAAGCATAGGATTCTTACTGCAAAGAGTGAAATGGTCGCTCTCAATAGGATATGGAAGGACTAGGCCAATACTAAAAGTAAGAAAATCAGGCTTGCAACTTTGTTATATTCCCCATTGCCACCCACAGTTCTGAACGTTGGGGCCCTTGATAAAATCGAAAGAGATAAAAGTAAGGCATCTGAAATGATGATTCAGAATTAGTTGGGCAGAGGATCAAACAAGCAAAAGTGCGTTAAAGGTAATTGGAGAGAATACAGCCCTTGAGAATCCAATCCAACAACTCCAACTAAACTTTACAGAGCATGTGATTAGGCACCCCGGCATAAATAATGACATAAATAAAATGATTTCCGGTTGAGTTTAAACGATAGGCAAAAGGCAAAAGCTACAGACAAAAGAAGGGAATACCTGGGGATGATAGTGAGAATATTTATACGATTTGCACAGGATAGAATCAACGGCATATCTAGAGGGGAAGGACACTGAGCCATGGCCTTTCTCAGGCTCGACTAACAAATATAATCAGCTTCTTACGGGATATTTTTCTATTCAATAACTTGCAATTTTATATTGGTTTGTGCTGCGTTGTGTTGCTCTGCGTTAAGGTAGTTTTAAGTTTACTACAAACACGACCCATCTTGCTGTTGATAAGGTTAGTAAAACGACGTCATCATCCAGGGTCATACCCTCCCCTCTCCTCTTGAACATTTTTCTGGATATGCCACTGGATAGCATATAGTGGAAGAAGCTTGTGTTATAACCATTCAGGCACACGCACTATTAACAACAGAGATAGAAGAAAGCTGCAAAAATTATATATAAGCGTGATGATATAATGCTAAGAGTAAAATCAAATTACAACACCGACGTTCATCTTTTAAATTTGGCAACTTTGGATTCTCTAAAAATTGTTATATTATCAGAATTGACCTCTATTTTTATTTTTGGACAGAAAATGTGTGCAAATATGAAAGTGTTTACTGCAAACACTAAATTAACTTTATTGATGACTCTCGCTGTTCCTTTTTCTTTGAAGTGGAAACTTTATTGCAAATCTATCTCTATTTAATCTATCTGCTTTCCGTTCATATCATTTTAAGGGCAAGAAGAAAACTGCCAAGATACGGTCGGTGAAACATTTGACAAAACTACAATCCCTATGAATAGAACAATGAATATCTTATTATTCTTAAAACATCAATTTCAATGCTCTGGTGCAATTATTGCTTGGAGTGTAAGTGTTAGATCTCCCGGGAACCTGTCGCTATTTGTGGCAGCAAAACAAAGCGATTCCACCTATCTGATAAAGGGAATAAACAAGTTGACATTTGAGCTGAAGGGAGAGAACTTCCTACCAATCGCAGCTGGAAATAGGATCAGTTACGTCAAGGGGGATATTATTGGCATGGTGGATAACCATCATAATATGACTTACGAGGATAGTACATCTGACAATGCTCTGCTGGAAATGGATTACTTTGGTAGTATATCCAAAGGGCTCTCAATTTATAATACTACACGTAACAGGAATGGAAGAGTGTCAGTGATGGCAATTACAAGAGGTAAGCTATCCTTTCGTTACAAGTTATAATTGGGACGTTATAAAATGCTAGAATTTTAAAAGTCTACTTTGCTGGAATAACCAAGTTATAACATTATAGAAATTTTCTTGCCAAGATGTACTTCGCTAGAATTCCTTTGTGAGAGTAGAAACTAGTACCCTAGGCCCTATCCCTAACCCTAATTTGATTCTAGGAAAGTAGATCTATGGTTAAAAGATCCTTCTAGCAAAGTACATCTATAAAATTCTAGCGTTTTACAAGTTCCCGCCATGATGTACATTTTTTAATCGTGTTAAACATTAATCGGCTAAGTTGCTCCGTTGCTAACGGTCCTTTCTTTCTTAATGCGGAGGGAAAGTGTGACGTCACGATTGAAAGAATTTTTGAATTACGGAAAAAATACTCAATACTCACGTCAATGGCCAAAATTGAGAGTCTTGCATTTTCCCAACACCGAGATATCAGGTTTCAAAGTTTTAAATCTCTCTAACAAAACCTTGTTATTTGATGCGGGATCCTAACGTTAGGATCCAAGGAAAATTAACAGAGTTTTAACCAGAGATTTTTAATTCGAATGCCTCTAGTTTAAACATAATATGCATTACTGGTCTCGTATTTTGAGAAACAGCCTATCTTAGGATTGTCTTCAGGTATCTAGATATAAATTGTCCTGTTTCCAAAACATTTGATTTGTGATGTCATCACTTTTCCTCCGCATTATTATCATGGTCGTCATCATCATCGTTATCGTCATTATCCTTCTCATCTTCTTTTTCGTCGTCATCATCCTCATCATGATTATCACTATCATCCTCATCTTCTTCATTGTTGTTGTCATCATCGTCACGTCGTCGTCGTCATCCACATCATCATTACAGTTGTCACAGCATCAGTATTGTCACTGCGTTATCATGAGTGACCGTATCATTATTGCCATCATCATTGATCGCAGTAATCATCATCATCATCATAATCATCATCTTGGTTTGTTAGCAATAATGTGTCGTCCGTATACAGATTTATAGACAATTTTTGAATGTCGATTATAATACCATTTCAGCGCCCAACAGCAATGGCGAAGCTTCTTGGAGTCTATCGTATTGGTTTCAAGAATTCACAAGCCAACACGACCATGCGACAAGATATATTGGTCATGGAAAATCTATTTTATGGGAAGAAAGTCAATAAGGTATGATGCCGCTTTACATCGGTTTATACCTATCCACTGTATGCCTTGGTGCCTCACCCTTGCCATTTGTAATTTCTGTTGCATCAGTCACTTGATGGAATGCGCTAGTGGTAATATTGATCGACCGTTGCCGAACCCTTTTAAACAAATGACCACTCTTGAAAATCTTAACCTATTTCTCTACTCTCTGTTCGCTCTTTGTCTTGATTCGGAGAACCTGGGAACGTGCTGCTCCATCCTTTGAAAAAGGACTTGAGTCGTTCTACCTTCATACGTGCTCCGCATCATCACTTAAATTGATAAATTACCTTACGCAAGAAATAGGGTGTCAAAACGTCATTTTGTCGCTCTCGGTAGCATCTGAATAGTTGTTTGCACAACGCGCAACTTACAAGCACTGTAACTTGCAACTACTTACAAAGTTTCCTATAGAGGAACGATGGTTCAGGATAGCATAGGTATTTATGTGACCTCTAAACATAATTTACTGTTTCTCCTTATCGTAACCTTTAAGCAGTGACTCTTAAGCTATGATCAAATATGAACACACATTTCCCCTGTGATCAAAATATTTTATGCTATGAAATTAAGCTTAAACATATTCGTGGTACTACAGAACTTAAAGAGACAATTGAACAGGCAACTCATTTTGATCAAGAAGCTATTCGCCGATTCTCGCCAGTTGATGTATATCGAAAAAGAACCGAAGTAAAATGAGACTATTTATATATACCGAGAGGATCGAAATGAACGATAGAGTGCGCCTAATTTTATGTTATGTTTTTTATTGTACGTCCGCGTCTTGTACTTTACCGATGTAAATTACCGGATTACAGAGGATAATCGGCGAAAAGCTTCTTGAGCAAAATGAGTTACCTGTTTAATGTCTCTGAACTTAGCTTACAGCGAAATATTGACACGCATTTATAAAGACCGAAATGGTATATTTAGATACAATTTCATTATACCCATAGATGAAAGTAAGTGTTTCCAGCAAAAATTATCGAATACTGCAATAATCAATTGTTTTCGTATCTCAGTCACAACCTCGGTATCCACCCCGAGGAGAATTACCTTCCCCGGTATGTGGAGTTCCCTTCCAAATTTGGGAAACCCCGTTCTAAAGAATGGAAAGTTTGCGAAAACTTTACTTTTATTACCATTTTGCGACTTAAATCACCTCAAAATAGTTAGACCTGAATAAGGGAATCTTACGATTATTCAGATTAAGGTCACTGTGTAAATGTCATAGCGAGGTCTCACAGTATCTCACTCTAAATGAGAGGCCCCGCTGGAGAAAGAGTACCAGTTGGGTTACATCGCGATATGTTATCAATCAAGTCTAAGGTTTGTTCACGGATTTGTAACGTCTTGACACAATCAGGACAAAGAGACTGTGGACCAATAGTTTGTGGTTTCTGCCTATCCTGCCTAATATACATGCCTTTTCAAGGATGTGAGAAGAGGAACGGACCCTTAAGGCAGGAGATGCAAATGAAAAGAAGTGAATGCACTTAACTAGGTTAGGCCTGTATGACGTACACAAGGTCTGATAAGGGAAAGCAAAATTCACAAAGAATTTCAAATCAATTTCATACTCCATCCAAACACTACAATATTCGTACCGTATCAAATCTCCCCTTCTTTCCTCTGATTTGAACTTTAATTCACTTTTGTTCTTGTCTCATTTTCGTGCATCGTAAAAAATTGACTGAAGTTTTCATTGCGGAAACAAGAGTTCTTCATAGTTGTGCTTTATTTGAACCATTCACCGCTAAAATATTTCACTTACGTCCACCCCATCATAGCCTTATTTAACAAATTGGGTACTACTTGTAAATTTTGTCGAGGCGTTGCAAAGGAGAAATGACAAAGAGAAAGAAAGTGCATGAATAACAGAATTTTCGAGACTTGTCGTGGAGATGTTTACTAGGTGCTTCCTTATATTGACCATTTTCTAAGTCAAGTTTATTTTAACAAGACAGATAGGGACAGTCCAGCTGTGAATCACTTCCACAACAACAAGTTTTTCATGTGATTCCGTGCATAACCCGAAGCAAGCAGGGCATCTGCTCGCTAAGTGAGAAATATTTCGTTTGACAGGGAAGATAACGACTATTGTTCTTTGTAACGTTGCTAATCGATTAAGGAACTTATTTTTATCATATCAAGTGATGCAAATGAAAGCTTACAAATCTTACGAGGCATTTAATGATAAACATTCTCGAGAATAGGGTATGCCTTTTTACTAGCCCATAGTAGAATTGGTCTCGATTACGTAAAACATACCGTGTAACTTTTAGTTATCTTGCCTTGTTCTTTGTTTGTTAAGATTTTCGATCTGAAAGGTTCAGTACGAAGTCGTTATGTTCATACGTCAGGGAAGGAGGATGTTCTAATGGATGAAAATTTACTGGAAAGTATGTACTTTTAACTGTTTTCGTTGATTGGAGTTAAGTTTTTATTGGTTTATAGTATATTAGTACTGTTCCTGTGAGTGTAACAGGGGCTTTTACGTAAGAAACTTCTGCTGCTACAACTTCTCTTTTCACTCCTTCTCCTTCTATTGCTATTATTACTGCTATTACTTCTAGTCCTGCTACTACTACTACTACTACTACTACTACTACTACTACTACTACAACCACTTCTACTACTACCACTTCTACTACTACCACTTCTGCTAGTTTTGCTGCTACTACGCTACTGCTACTAATACTACTACTATTACTAGTACTTCGACTACTACTACCACTACTGCTACTACTACAACCACTACCACCACTACCTGTACCACCACCACTACTACTACCACTAACACCACCACCTTCTACTACTTCTATTACTTTTACTACAACTGCTACTTCTACAACTCTTACTACTACTACTACTATTACTACTACTACCACCACTGCCACCACCACTACTACCACCACTACCACCACCACCACTACTACTACTACTACAATTACTGCTACTACTACTACTACTAGCACTACCACCACTACTACCACCACTTCTACTACTTTTTCTACTACTACTTCTACTACATTTACTACTACTTCTACTACTTCTACTACTACTTCTACTACTACTTCTACTACTACTACTACTACTACCACTACCACCACTACTACCACTACTACCACCACTTCTACTACTACTTCTACTACTTCTACTACATTTACTACTACTACTACTACTACTACTTCTACTACTACTACTACTACTACTACTACCACCACCACCACCACCACTACTACTACTACTTTTACTACTACTACCACTACTACTACTACTACCACTACTACCACTACTTCTACTACTACTTCTA
>JAAAKL020001829.1:0-28810 GCA_010016065.2 Carybdea cf. marsupialis auct. non (Linnaeus, 1758)
TTTTTCAATTGACTTTTGTGCATGACCATGACCATGACCAGAACCAGTACCAAACCGCCCTAGTTCCCAAACTCCTGTGGTCAAGACCACAACAATTGAAAACGCATGTCTTGGAAGAGGCCATTCCCCATGCACTAAACAAGAATAAATAACACTGAAAAATTTTGACGAAAGATGCTTTTTCAATAACAGGTATGATAATAGTCAGGAAGTAGCCTAAGCAGGTTTGGTCAACAGTAATTTTTCTAAATTTGATAGGGAAGTCATATTGCCTCACAAGTACGTGGTTCGGGCCATTCACTCTCTCGCCCTAAATGCCAGTGCATGCTGCTAAATTAAATTGCTCTTAAACACTTCCCTGAGTTGACTGCAGGCTTATGAATCAAGAATAATTTATTACACCATTTGTCATGATAAAGTCATCTGCGACTTTTTATGTCTGGCATTGTAAGCTCCTGTCCTTGAGACGCGATAGTACAAGTCAAGGTATTTATTCTCTCTAACATCTCAAGCGTCATCCTCCACTCCTACTCCACCTGCTCTTTCCAACAATCTATTTTTATCGTCACTTGTATCAATCTGAAAGTATGGAATAACCAATCTGATGAAATGTATCTGCAGGCCCAAAAGATGCATTTGGCAAATACGAACAGTTCAGCTAAGTGTCAAATACAAAACATATTCTATGTCAGGCCGACACCCCATGTGACATGTCACCTATCATTATCAACGCCCGAAACACCTTTTTTGGTTTCATTACAAGAGAGCTCACTTTAGATAAAAATTGTCACAATCATGATGATGATCATTTACTAGTATAGAATAAATACAACGGTTTGACCATAACCCTGTCAATCTTCACTGTCACCACTCTACCCACTGTTCTCACTCTTCCTGTCTCTACGATACACCCCTACATATGCCTGCATCAAATATTTTAAGTATTTGAAAACAGATGGTACCTTTTATGATGTCATTACCATTGCTTTTTCGCTGTCGCTTCGTAGATTTTCGGCTTCGGGGCTCGGATCTAAAGAAGACCAGTAACTTCAAATTAAAACTAACATATATATATCTCTGAAAACCAATGTGTGGCCTCTGACTAATAAGCACCCAGAAGGGCTAGCCCCCTATGGGTAAGTCCTATCCACACTGTTTTATTCCCACATTCCAAGGACAGGGGGAGTGGCTAATAACCCGCTGCTATATTGATGCGAATAACTGAATATCTGTGACTTTGGTATGCAAATTGAAAGGATTTTTAATTCATCTATCAGTCAAATAAAATTCCATATTTTGTGGACTTGAAGTGAACTTCACAGCAAAGCCTGAAATTGACATGACACAGCACCTAAACACGGTTCAAAACGACATTGTGGGAATGCCATTGACTCGATCTTGACTTACTTTAATCGTATTCTTTTACATTTAAAGCGCTGAAAAACACAGAAAGAAGTGTGAAGAGTGTTTTTTACGCACAGTTTAGACGATTCGTGGTAGCAAAAGGCTTGTTGTAAGTGTTTGTCTCCTTAGACATTTTGAGTTGTTTGTTAGTGGCTGGTCGTAGGGCGTATCTATAATGTCATCATCAACAAACTTTGACTCTTTAAAAAGTGCTTTTGAATAAACTCAAAGAAGGGCAAGAAGGTTGAAAAAATTGGCCAGGTTGTTTCGGAGGTATTAGGCAAGACATAGCGAGCAGATAGTCTACTAGCCACCCCTACCCCTCCTCTCAATCTGGCTACTGTTAAATTTACAGTTTAACGTAATATCGTATTCTGTATATCGTGGTGAAAGCAATAAATGTTTGTGTCTTGAATACCTGTGTTTACTTTTGTTGTTTATTGGTATACCTTTTAGAAATATCCTATACCTATAAGCATTCTGAGACTTGAATCGAGTATTTACGGTACGCACAATAGTTTACAGATTATTTTAGAAAGTAGATAAGCATAAGAGGGAAATTGTAAACAGATCAAAGTAGACTGAATATATGTAGCATCTTTTATATGTAAGGCAGATTCTACGGCGTCTCACATCCCAATGTTACCCAAAAATCCACACCTGTTGTTAATGATTTTTTTCTCTTCCACTACCTGGGTAATGTGGGCACATAACTGCAAGCAGCGTGCTTATGTTCTTTTCGTTCACCATAGCCACTTCCGGATTTCACACCTTGGTACTGTGAATCCAAACAGTCTTCGTATCTAGCTCAAGGATATTACTTAACTTACCTTAAACCTAAGTTCATTCAATGCGATGTCGCACATTGAGCCACAAATCTCCGTCAACAGTTTCTCTCTTGGTCCAGTGTCTTCGCATCTCTCCAAGTTTTCCCTTCCTTCTTCAAATCTTTCTCTACAGTGCACCTCCATGTCATTTTTGGTCACCCTCTCGCTCTCCTCTGACCTCTAGGGATCATAGCCACTTCAAGATTTCACGCCGTGGTACTGTGAATCCAAACAGTCTTCTTATCAAACTCAAGTATATTACAGAGAGACCCAAAATCAAACCTCTGGCTCTCATAACCCGTCGATTAAGAGCGACCAGCTTTAGCCACTAGGCTGGATTAGGATTGCGAAAGCGGAAATGAAAAACCTGCACAACGATGTAATCAGAGTATTTTACACAGAAGTCCATTAACCTCCCCGAACACTGCAGAAACAAAATCAAGCAATAGTCCCTGCAATCTATGGATCATGATTACAAAACCTGCAGAGCAGGAAATGTACTCTGCACTCTGTAGCCACTTAAAAGACGTGGTATCTATTAGTACATGAACTCATAACCGTGCACAATATCAGTATGAAGCAAGTGGCAACTCGTGGTGTCAGTACAGTGCTCGTGACCATGGAGTTGGAGTTTCCCTTCGTATTTATAAAATGACGTACACAAGGCTGCTACAGAAGGGAGTAGCTTCATGGGAATAACTCATTGCAAGCTCTATTAACTATATGAATCCATATAGTCATGATCATGGGCATCACCTAGATACCTCCTGCCTTAAAAATTGTGCTGTCTATGAAACAGCCCGTTGTATAGGTATCAAGCTAATCGTATGAATTGATGACGAGTAATTAGACGCAGAAAATTTTATTACCGAATCTGCAAAAACTACTAACATCTACGGTCTGGGTATTAGAAGTTGGTAATGCTGTGCATGAGCTAATTCAAACTGTGAAAATAGCTCGAAACTTAAGAACTAGGACTGAATTTACAACCTACCATAATAAAGTTTTGTTACTCCACCTCTATCTGTTAATGGCTTGAGGTCATTTTTAGTGTTTCTCCTCGAAGTCTGACAGTAGTATCAAGTCACACAAGGAGGGCTTAAACAATCTATTGATACTCATCAGTACAGTGGAACATGTGAATCACAAGACGCTGATCTGCAACAGACAATCGTTTTCCAACTGACTAAATGTGTCAGAATCCCCTTATTCGTAGGTTGCTAATATAGAAAGTTCCATCACTTTCTACAGAATCCCTCAGGATTAATTCACTTGTAAACGATAGCTCACTCCAGGAAATTAGTGCTCCAGATCATTCTAAGACATTCCAGATAACCTTCAGCTGCTGTATGCTTCTACATGATTTTAAACGTATATATACATCTACACTTTTAAACTGAGCATTACAAAATTAATTGTTTTAGCCCTAGAGATTAGATTTCCTGCCCCCGTTTGTGTTTAAGACGTAATATAGTGCAAGTTACAGTACAGTACGATCAGCCCTACTAACTACAGGGGCCGGGGTGTCGTAGGTATTGTATCAGTTATTCCTTTTCAAGCTACATTAATGATTTGCATAAAATAACATGCACTTGAAAATTTTGATCACATGTAGAATGTTGGGTAGAGACACGTATATGATACCCAGCTGATCAATTTTATGTTTTTCAATCTGCTCTTGGTGAATATTATGCCTCCTGTGTAACGGTAGAAAGTTTATTGGGCATATATTGAGACCATCCTGCTCAGGGGCTTATATCACAAGTTGATTGTGCCTACAACTGGCATTCAAATTACAGTGAGACTGTAGCAAAAGCCGAAAAGTCTTTATCTGTGCATAATTTTTTACTGGGCCTCATCATGACGTCATTGTTCAAATGACCGATTTCCGTCAATTCTGCGCTACAGGCCTTCGTAAAATATGCCATTGAAGAGAATGGCCCTACGAGAGGACAACATCATTGCATGTAGGATGCTTTAGTGACTGATCTATTATCAACAGCATTATTATTAACCTCACCTCTGCGGTGTAACCAGCTAGAGTCATACCTCTACTATTAGTGGGAAGGTTTACTGTAATTCTAAATAGCCCAATTCTACTTAAAAACATAGCATATTTGCCAAATATCAATGGCCTACAATCTTCACTACGTGTAGGGAAAGTAGCGTCACCATATACTGCAGGAATGCGAGGAAACTAAAGTAATCGAGTGAATAACATATAATTGATTCGTGTACTGTGATTTTCTAAGAACCCCCTGTATGTAAGCCCCGTATAAGTCCGGTACTCATATACAGCCATTACCCCTTATAAGAGCAAACAAAGAGACCATATACCCATTTATCTACGGCAGTAATCCCTATTGACCATTCTCAAACAACACATCCCCCCTCCCAATCCTTGTCATCATGTGGAAAAATAGTCATTCTTGTTCAATGGCAATCGGACATTTACATGCCCTCGAGTCAACGCCATGAATGGGGGGCTTCAAAGATAAGAATTCCGTACTGTACCAATAAGTAAGACAACGATATACTATTCACATACTTTTCACTGCCCAAGCCTAAAGCTGGATACAGGTGCTTCTCCTCTAAATCATCCACTCTCTGTGCAAGTGTTCTTTGTCTCTCGTTAATGTAGTTTATTTCCTGCGAGGTAGATAGAAAATTCCAGTTGTCCATTATTGCACATACATCGCCAAAACTAAATACATACAAGTCTATGATTCAACAGAATAGAAACGATTTTTAAAATTATGTATGAAATCGTAAAAAAAGTTGTTCGGAACATTTGCAGCCGGATTGAGCAGGCTGCAATAGAAACTACATCCTGACAACCTGACTACCCTAAAAATATAAAATGAAAGACCCAATAAACGCGATGCAAAGCCTTTGTACGTCATTCCACGTATCATTTATACATGTCACATCGTTAGTATTTCCAGTATTCCTATATGACGAAATTAAATGATTTTCCTAAAATATGTTATTTTCATATTGTTTATCTCGTATAAATTCAACCAAGCATACCTGTAAAACACTTCTGATGATGATGTATGTTACATCGAAAGGTTGAAAAAATTACTGTATGATCGAATTCTAGTGTCTACATTACTTGCCGTAATGCCTTGTTTAAAAGTTTTAACCTGGGTTTTTATAATTATAAATAGAATGAGATTTATACGCGTATCATCTATAACTACGATACACAGCCATTTTGGATATCCGTTGTCCCCAAGAATCCATTATTTCTGTGCTTCAATAAAGGTGGGAATCTGCACTAGTAGGCCTTGTTCATTTGGCGCTTTGATTCTCAAGAAGCATCTCATGATTGCAAATAAAATCCGCCCTAAATAATCGCTCAGTATTCCAAGCTTTCCAGATTCATTTCCAGATGATTTTCTCTCAAAGTCTCTGAAATTTCTTTTGTCACAAAACTCTAAAAACAAATCAACAGCTTTTTTGAACAACTTTTGTACTTTATGGGCCACATAATTCCTTCCGAATCCCAGATTTTACAGAGAAAGGACCACATTTTGTCGGAATTGTAAGTTCTGTAATAGTACATGGACAAGGTAATGACAAACGCTTATGTCATGTATCGCATATCATAAAACACAAACTGGATCGTGAAATTTCAAATGGGATCAATGAGTCTAAAACAACCTTGATGGTAAAATTACCTATGCTCAATATTAGAGTTGAAAAACCTAGGCATGCGCGCCAGGCTTAACATGCACTGGGCTGCGCCACGCGACTTGACTTTAAAGAGCAAAATGTTTACGTTTGCAAAATTCAAAATACCTTGTCTGTATTCAAAGGTAAGGCACCTATCTTGGTATTAGGAAGTGGAGCGGGGCATAAATACATAATTGGGGCAGAGCAAAGAAAGTCTGTATGTTGTTAGTTTTAGCAGTGGGGTAGCATAATATTTAACAACTCATCAGCGGATACTGCCCCTGGTTAAAGGTTGAAAAGACCATTACAAACTTGCAGACTACGTTTAAAAGGTTCACGACCTCTGATCTCTGACCTCTATGTTAATCAATCAAATGTCAAAATCCTTGTCATTGTTTCAGAAAAATAACCTAGGATGTTGTGGTCAATGCAACGAAGAAACTCTGCAACTGTATTATTTCCGTACATACCCTTTCGATCTTTTCGTTTTGGAGACGCAGGTCTGAAAAGCTCCCAGTTGAGGAGGAAAGATCCAAATCAAATTTTCCTGTGAAAAAATAAATAAAGATAAATAAATAAACAAACAACAAAACATAGATAAGTCAGTAAAAAGGTTTCCAAATACTTTTTATTGCCTTCTTTCCCGAATATATTTTGTTCAAATAAGAAAATAAAAAAAGAAAGAAAGAGAGTGTCTTTGAGAAGACAGGACTGTGAAATGATTACTTTGAAAAGATACTAGAAAAATACAAAAGTGTGTCATCAACGGGATTCAAACCCGTGACCCAATACCAGTTTTTTAAAAAAAAAAAAGACGTGTGATTTTCCAATTTTCTCTTATATAGAAGATGAATGTATAATTTTACTTCAAATTAGAAAGAATTCAGTTCGAAATCTGAGAAAGCTCCTCGTCTACTCTCATTCACTTCATTTTCAAACATCAGAGAACATCGCTTAACCTTGATATAATACCAATGTTGCGTTATTCTTGAATTCTTCATTTGCAAAATGCAGTCAAAATAAATTTTTAAGACTCGATTTAGTTTTCTTACGCTGTATTGTAAGAGCAGCTTAGGCTCATCCTAAGTGTAAAGCGTTAAATTTGGCCTGCGTATCCTCGGCTAACCTAATCCTTATGAACTTCGCGACTGAAAATAACATACAGTGTGTCCTCGATTATCCGGTTCTCGATCAACCGATACTCGATTATCCTATTGGCGTCAGATGGTCTTTTTCCTCTCCAAATTGGTCCTCGTTTCACGAAACAAAATTTAAATATTAACACTGGCAACGATACATCAAATTATTACTTCATACATTAAAGGGCTATCAGCTGATACTGTCCAGTGGTAGAATATAAAGTCGCTGCCTAGTTTGATGCCGCGGGCCTGGCGGCCATCATCTGGACGATTAGGTGATGGCTCAGCTAGTCAATGGCAAAATCAAGTTTTGAATTTCTTGAATGTGACCCGGATTTTGAAAACATCAAGGTATGTTCAATGCGTCACTCGGCAGACAGACAGGACCCACATATAGTTGAGAGAACAACATAAATCAAACGCAAACAATACCTCCAAGCTTGCTTCTTTGACAGAATTGACAGCAAATAAGCGCGAGAGTGGTACTTGCCAATTGGAAATCCAGGGCATTCTCAAGTAAACTGTCTTATGTAACATGGTGCGTGAAAAAATCTTCATAAAAATACAACTTAATTTACTGCTTTCAGAAGCAGGGTTATACTATAAAACAAGGAGGTTATATAGAATATGGTCCAAACAAATAGGTCCTCTATAACTTCTGAGTATCCTAACTGGTTTCAAATTCCAATGCTCACTTAGTTCAGATACTCGACGACTCACAGTATTTTAATATGAAAGGTGGATGGACTTTATGATCAACAACACGGTACGTAAGTCTGATATTTACAGTTAAACATTATGAAGTTAGTTTAGAAAACCGGTCGGACAAAATTTGGTTGTCGGCTAAATCTTCAAGCACAACGGTTTCACGATAGAAACTAACCAATGTCCCTACATACTATGGAAATTTGGAAAGAGAAGAGTACTTTCAGAACGAGGCCGACTGGGCTTTGACGATGTCGTTCATGATAAGTACATATTACAATAATCGATCTTGAGACGAGGCGCAAAGTAATGTTAAAATTCTCTCATAGAATACTCAAAGAGTAGGAACCCCGAATCTATTAAAGGGATGGTAGAAATGATGAATCAAGCATCGGTTTAAAAAGGTAAACCAATTTCTGGGTTTCGCTTTCAATTTCTCATAGAGTTTGCACTTCTTTCAATTACAAATCTTGCTATTACAGGAGGCATAAAAAAATGGAAAATATTTCACACTGAAGATATGCTGCTGTTGCACGGGGACCTAGTAGCAGCTGTTTATCTAAAGCAACCAAAGAACGTTAGTATAGCAGAATTATCAAGTAAATTCAGTTAAACATTAAAAGAACGATGACTATGAAGGCGCGTGGGCGATGGTGATGACGAGTGTAGAAAATGACCATGGTCATGGTAATGATGAGATTTCTGATGCTGGTGTTGTCAGCTTTGACGCTGATGGTGCCGATTATGATGGTTCTAGAGTTGGTGAAGATGGTTACAGCGATGTCAACGATAAAGGTGATACTAGTTTATCCCTTTTGATATAACGAAGTTAAGAGAAATAAATACAACAGCAAGTGATATGAATACGAACTTACCAAAACGCATATTCAGATCTTCAATTTCCTTTTTTAATGATGCAGCTTCATTCTGGCACTGTTTCTTACTGTAAAAAAGGAAGAAAAATAAAGTAAAGTTACACTACATTTATATTGTGCATCTGTCAGATATGTTCATAATCACTTTAAATCTCACATTCACTCTGATTGGGTGTACTTTATTTTTTCTTACGTACTTACTGCTTAGTGTAGACGTATAGAAGTCAAAGACAGCGTTCAAGTGTTTTACCGTAGTAACCAAGTCCCCATTTGAGAACTTGGCTACAAATTTGATAAAAAGCACTAGAGTTTTGTTTAGAAAATCTACCAAAGAAACGGTAGTAAATTCGCTTCAATTCAGTGGGAAAGTGTGACGTCACGATTTTGAAAAAAGTTTGAATTACGGAATAAGAACGCAATTTTCATGTTTCCCTATCAGTAGGAACGTCAATGGCCAAAATTGGCAGTGTTGTCCTTTCCAAACTCCTAAATATCAGTTTTCAAAATTTAAATCTCTCTAACAAAACCTTGTTATTTGATGCTGGTTCCTAACGTAAGGAACCAGGGAATATCAACAGAGTTTTGACCAGAGATTTTTGAAATTCAAACGCCTCTAGTTTAAACAATATATACACTACAGGTCTGGAATTTTGGGAAACAGCCTATTTCGAAAAGATTTTTAGATATCTGGAGTCAAATCTTGTGTTTTTTTTCAAAAACTTTTGATTTGTGACGTCATCACTTTCCCTCTGTATTACAAGAAAACATTTTGCACAAGAAACTGCTAGATGGGCTAAATGGGGCAATTGAACAAGCTCCGTCATCCGATATGCATGCATCTTGTAAGCACGTGCTATTCCTACTCACATAAATAAAGCCGAGAAGTTATTGCCGAGGGGGAAACCACGTACCACAAAAACCTTCGAGAATTTGGTTACAACAATAGGATTTCTGAAGGATTTCTTTTTAAACAATGGAATAACCATCAAAAGTCTACGAGGTTTCTTTGTAGTGGTTTGCTCCTCGCTCATTACAATACTTGTTAAGTACAGCATAGAACTATTTTATTATAGTCTGAAAAATTACCTTGGCTAAGCTTGATTACGTCTTCCTGTATTGAGCACTGCTGACTTTCAAAAACGACTCCTGCTTAAAAATCAAAATAGAATTTGAGCGTAGGCTTAAAGGGGCTTCAGATTTTGTCACTCTGTCATAGCCCAACAAATTTGCGACCCTCCACTTTAAGGTTCGCCTAAAGGATAAACATTTTTAGTCGGTAGATTTTATGACATAGGTGACTCAAGATTTTACAAACTGTTTAAATATAGTTAACATTACCTAACTTATCAATATTTTTGCAGGCGGAATCTTACTTGAAAGCCTTGCCGAATCTATGATTATTTCAGTTCTTTTATTGCATGCTCCAGCATCAAGGTAGCCTGTGCCTGGTACAGCTACAATTCTTGAGTACGAAACATGCAAGTTTCCCTAACCCATGTTCCAAAATATTGTCAAGTTTGAAAATTATTATTTTGGAGACCTCCCTGTTGCTAAGTGGAGAGATCTAGAAAACAAATAATTCCAGAAATGGACACCCCTTTCATTTGGCAAGTGTTTTGTGTGATTTTTTCCATTTTTACCGAAATTTAACTAGAATTTAACTTCTATTAGTCCAGGATTGTAGATCAGCTGTTCAATATAACAAACGATGTAGCCGAGTTAAAATTGTATTGCATATGTATATATCATATACAAGACTTTCAGGAGAATTTTGAACAAGATGTCGATGTCACATTTTGCAAAACTCTCGTATAAATCACGTATTTTTTGGACATTCATCAGCTTTACATACAAATGTAGTTGTCTTTTTGCAATTTATTGAAAAGTATTGAAATATAATCATTCTTCAGATTTAGGTAACCGATCAGGAATGACTGACGTCTATCATCAACGGGAAGGATCGTTTAAAACGATTGATGGATAACATGTAAATACTGCCTGGGCAACGATTTTAAAAGACTGCTTTCTAAAACTCCTCATTTTTAGTAGCATGCCCTGTTGTGCTTTAATTTCGAGGAATTTTTACAAGGGCCGGGAAAATGCGATTTCACAAGGACTCCAGAGGTGCAAGGAGTCACCACCATAAAGATAGACAAAATCTCTTTAAATCCCGCATACAACGTATGCCTTTAAAATCCTTACGGAAAACTAACCGTGTTCCGTCACCCATGAAGCTATCGTCTGACACCGCGCCAACGCACAAGAACTCCAACTTTTCGAAACTTCCCCTTAGAACCTTCCACATTTTCGATCATTCCACACATCCACATGTCCTCCACACTCCCCTCTGATGTTTATTTTGAAAATGAACCACGTTTCTCAGAGATGAGTGGCATTTTCTTATACAAACTGGGCTTCATAAAACTCCAACTTTAATTTTTTTGTATTTTAATCTAATTGGTTGATGATACACCTTTAAAAGTAAGCAAACTTCGTTGTAGTTAACATTTCCTCTCTTTATTTTTTTGTACACGTTAGAAGTAGGCTCTTCTCACTGAAACACTCTTAACAAGTGATCCAAGTATTTTTACCAACTACTTACCACCACTTAAAAACCCATCCCTCCTTATTTATCAATTAATAGCTCAAACTCTCCCCTTATTCCACACCCATCCCCACTATCAATAAGTACAACAACAAGTAAGTATTGGAACCGCCTTCTCCTTTGTATGACATCACCTCTTTTCAAGAGACAACGTTCAAGACTCAAGTATTCCAAAACGAAGTAAGTGCTATGCAACAGCCTAACCTTGGGCTGTTGTGCTCAGAAAGCGACAATGAAGAACACGGCAAGGAAACAGAAAACTGGGGCATACTCAAACCACATAACGAGTTCGCTTTGCCGTTTACATAGACACGAATTCGGGCTTCCACATAGATGATCAGAAGCAAAAATGAGCTTGTAAAAGATAGCAACTTAAGCAACCTTATGCGTTCATTGCTGATAATATGCGCAATCGCTCTATTTTACGCCTTCCCTTTTCCTCTGTTATACAACTCCTCTTTTATGCGTATTTGCAAAAGTCAGATTTACTCTCACGTCTCATTTACTCTCACTTCCTCAACACACGAATCTTGGCAAAGTTTCTCTCCCTAACTTTGCACTACAAGATTGATACTCTACTTACGAGCATACTGCACTGATGCAAATGCAATTCTATGATAACTTCCCTTAACCTAGTTGGCTACTTGGTTGCTCTATTTTTGATATCGAAAGATTTCTTTCCCTTAGCCTAGAGCCATTGTCATGCTTTTCACTTCATGTCACATACATAACTTAACACACCTATAACTGCCTATTCTACTGTCTGTCTCCTACACCTTCTTTCCTGTAATGCCTTAAACTTTTCTGTTGTAGCAGGTGACTATCTGGTGATAGCGGTACGGTACCAAAGTAGGCCTACTGGATACAATGAGTGAATTTAAAGCCGAGATTTACTAACCAACAATATGCAATTCTAACCCAAGATGTAACGCGCTTGCAGCCCTCTTTTTGTTGACACTGAACAGGGAAACGCTACCGAGGTAATGAGCATTCTCAGTGATCCTACAAACATGGCTTGGGTGACGTCAACAGCAGACCACTATGATCAAATACATCAAACAAGTAATGGTGAGGTCGCTTTTTTTCTTTACAGATATCTACATGAGTCGAAAACAATGATGTGTAAATTTCGACCTATTCCCTTCGAAAGGTATTGATTTTCCATTTTCTTTTCTAATTGTACAGGAATGTGCAATACGTATTTACAAAATGCCACACGAAATATAGAATCACGTGTAGCAATCAAACAGTCGAAGCTACTGCGTTGATGCGGGTCGTATGAGATGACGCTATGTCGAGATTCATAGAAAACATGATTCAGCTAAACAAGTCCTATCCTTTCATATCTACAAACAATCGCTGAGATACCGAAAGGCTGGATGGAAAGACCGAAAACTAAAGAAGCTAGTAGAACAACTTCTCAGGAACTGACCCTAACTAATTTTCTTCCCACCTGCATCACTAGTACTTGGTGCAGTAAAATGTATGAAGTATCTAATACGTACAAATGCATACATGATTTTATCAAACTTAATAGGCAAATAAAATGCAGAATGCCTTGATAAAAGTACTTAAGACTCAACGTGTCTTGATCGACCTTGTCTATTCTTACAACAAGCATATGTATTTCCCTTTGTCAATTGTATGCATTTGATATAAATTGTGTGACAACTGACATGTACGCAATTAGCCTTTTGCCTCGTAAGTCGATATAAAACGGTTAGAAGTTGGAGAAGTATTGCAAATGAATCAATCGACTTGTTAAAAAAGTGTCGCCCTTAGAGTAGACAATTGCTATCGATCACCGATCGCTAGCATGCCGAAACATTGCAACACAGCAAATCTGATTGATATAAACAAAAATTCAGTTAAACAAAGCCTCGTCAGAATAGATTATCTATCGACCCCTGGAACGGTTAAATGGGTGATTTCTGCGAGCTGATTATTATATCGAATGAACGTAAAAATATAATGACCGATCAAGTTTGATAGCCCAAGCATGCCAAACATATATGTATAATCAAGAACTAAATGGGCCAAGCACAAGAGGTTTACGCTAATGCAAAGCTAGGGATCAATTATAAATTTAAATATAAGGATTTCCTCGAGTGTAAAAGCATTTTGAGTTATTGCACAGAACTAAATTGATGTTCTAGGTGTAAAATTCTGTAACGTGTACGAGAGAACGAACTTGTGATTATCAACTGCCCCTATGCTAATTAAAATAACTTGTATCATATGCTTCTCCATTCTCCGACTTGAAAGCTTTTTATACCGACTGCATGTATCATCCACTCACGAGTTTATCAAACGTAGAAAACACATAGAATTAATCAAATCGCTTAGCTGAGAACCTCTTGCGCTTAAAGGCTTTTTCCATTGTTGAAAAAAATCAATTAACAATTAAGACGACGAATTGATAAATTTAATAACTGCACCGATATTTTCATAATTTACATTGTGAAAATCCAATATCCATCGGATGTGTATTATCACCCCTTAACAAATACCATTCACCAGAATGGATACCTAGTCGAGCACAAAGCGGAATATTCCCATCGTTGTCCAAAGAATAAGAAGTTGGTGCGATTAAAAGGTGAATGGATATGAAGTATGAAGCAAAAGAATAAAAAAGCGATGACCCACAATCCACAAGAAGTTCGTTTTGCTTTCAAGGGGTTTAGAGGCCCTCTGAGCAAGGCCTTTCGTACTTCTCCGCTTTGCGCGCATATTACTAACACTATGTATACTTCTCTCAATAAATTAATACGTTAAAAAATTCTATGATGTGCAAAATTAAGTCTACTCTAACAAAAATTAAAACCTTAGGTTAAAAACAACCGCCATAATAAAAAGCAATAGACGCAATAATTTAATGTTCGTGGACTTATCCGCGTGCCAGAGCTACCTTGACTGTCTTCTGACTGCATTCCAGAAGATTTGATCTTCCCTGGAAATTCAGGTTTTCGAACGACGCTACTGTCCCGTCGCAATCGAAGGTGTGGATCAAGAGATATCGCATCTTTCATGGCTGTGTGAGCAGAATCGTAGAACTGCTTATCGCCTGTAGTCATCAGGTCGAACACACATGAGTCATAGTAAAAATCGATTAAATTCTCCCTTGCGCAGAGAGAAATCGCTTCCTCCTCTGACATAGTCTTTTTCGAACCTTGAGGTATCACATTCGAGTTTTCAAAGAATTTTGCATAGTCAATTCTTTCTTGATATGGGCAACCTTTCGCACAAAGCCCTTTGGCATCTTCCACGAATTCTTCAGGTATCTGAATATTGAAAGTTAGATATTTACCAACCTGACGTATTAGAATTGTCGTGTTAAGATAGCAAATATAAATTTGAACTCCTGTCCCGTTAACTTCTCGAGTGATTTTTGTTCGACATGCCGGTGGCCCGGATTCATTTGTGCCATCCCGGAAAGAAATTGGCACAGATCCAGAATGTGCCTGGTACACTTTTTGCTCTGCACAGCCTTCTTTTTGTCGCTTGATGACGACGGTTATCTAGAATGGAAAAACAAAGATTATCATGTGTACAAGTGTAAAATGAACGTTGGATTATAAGAAATGCATCTTCCGTTCACGCATAATAGCAAGACAAGTCGCTAGTTTCAAGTACAACTCCAGCGAGATCCACTTTCCCTTCAAACTACGGATTTCCTACAAGCAAGAGCTGTTCACGAAAAGTACCCTGTTCCTTTAAATATCTGATAATGTATGACTTAGTATCGCCTGCTCTTTCTCGCTCAACCCAGGTGAGTCGAGCGATAAAGATCAAGGGCCAAATTAACTCATTTATGGTTGGCAGTCTGACAGAAAGCCGGGTTGACATATTTGCTGGGTAATGAAGCAAGAGCTCAACGTCTTTCCACTCAGCAAAGCCCACCGATTTCAAGCCATCTGAAAGATAAGCATCAATGTAATAAGTTGATAAATTCTAAAAGAAATCAGGCCTAGTCTATTATGGCTTGCCTTTATCAGGACTGTAAATCGGTAATATGACAAAAGAAGTAAAGAAAATACTTTAATAATATCAAAAGCTGAGATTAAGTATGGTTTTTGAAATAAATCAGTGATTGGGATGAAAACAAACACTTATCGTTCTAAGCCAATAAATGGTATTGCCACAATGAACAGGAGAAGTAAAAGGAGAGTTTTCATCGCTTTCTCCATGAACACGATCTGAACAGAACCTAAGTTCACCAGTCATTTATCTTCTCGACAGCTTCCGTTGGAACCAAGCTCATCAAATAACACACCGGCGAATTGAAGAGTAAATCACTAATACCTACAACCTGTCTTCGTCATGCTTTAGCTCAGAGCCAACGGTCGCCATTACTGCGAGGGTGATTTTCAAAAGCACGAGGCCATCAATGTACCTGCTTCGAAATTCACAGCAGCCATGATCAAGCTCGATCATGCAACCCACAAATATTGTCTCGGCGATAATCAACACTCCAGGCTGTGATTTCCTTACGATCTCGTTCTCTCACAGCCCTTAAAAACTACGACGCATTCTACCGTGTCTGAGAAACCAGAGACTGCAATAAGAGACGTTTGATCGAAATAAAACTAATATCAAGGACTCTAAACATGTTTTGATCGCGCTCCCAACTTTCAATGCTTTCCACTCGACGGGCAACAAGCACTAATGACATTTTCGCACTTGTCAATTATGACTACTCGATTTCCTTCCATTTCGACACATCCATTTTCTCCTTGTTCATAAGCTGACAACACTTCGGAAATTCGCGTCTAGATATCAGCAGTTTGAAGTGAAGAAAGAGTCAAGCTAGCGAGAAACTTTGGAAGTCCTTATGAACCACAAAATCACGCGTTAAATATTTGACGTAATCAGGTGAAAATAGTGAAATCTAAACCAACCAAAACATGGCGACTATCGTCTAGCTCATGGAAGAAGGGTCAAAAACCAACTGACTAGAGAGCAGAGACCTAAATAATGACACTGATAAAATTCGCTTAAATTAATTAAGCTACAGGAAGTGATAATATCCATGGTTGAAGACATTCGGTTAAATACTAAAACCAGATTTTAATCGAAGTTGAGTTGAGGGCGAAGTTGGGAGAGTAGGGCTTCAGATATCAGGTAACATAAAACGTGTATTTAAAAATGAGCTTAATGCTAAAGGGGTGGCAAAGATATACCAACAGTAAAGCCATCAAGTTGACCGCAAGAAATGACAAAATAGGTTACTAAATGATATGATGCTGTACAATTCAGAAGGGACGAAGCCGGTGAACATACCTTGCTTGTGGCAGTGGGGCTCATTCGATCGACGAGCTGCACATTTGTTACTTGAACTGCCAGATATTTATTATTGAGTAAAGGCCATGCTCCTTCTACTACACATGTCTGACGATGGTCTTTAAAGGTTTTTAAGTGTGGATCTCCAAAGAGGCCACAATGTACAAGTCGTACTCGGCTTGGTTGATATCGACAATGTGATCCTGCCAACGGTGTCGTGGTTCTTGGCAATTCAGGAGCTGGCCAAGATCGTTTTAAAGGCAACTCTGTCGATACAGTCGGTTTATTGGTCCTCATAGAGGGACTTTGAGTCGAATTTAAGTCTACTGTGGAACAGTTATACTTTTGTACTTCATGTGGAAAGCCGATTTTTAACACTTGCACTCCAATGTCATAAATACAATCAGTTGATTTTACAAATAATGTCTGAACACAACGACGAGTTCGTTCAACGTTTCGGCACATGGCCAATAAATCCCCATCTCGCTTAAATTTCTCACGAGCAAGAGCATAATTATTCGAGCATTCCATACAATTCACTGGACTCTTGCCTGGTTTAGGTTTCCTGCCACCTAGGAAGAACCCAGGCAATTTATCAGCTAATATTGGACTAAATATTATTGTCAAGACATAGTACACTTTAATTAGACTCGTCATATCCGGTTCAAATGCTCAAGTCACACTCCTTGCCCAACTAGTTCAAGACGCGATTTTCCTCAATTCAACAATTCCAGACCGATAATTTGTCGTATTGTTTAATCATCGAGTTTAAGGCAACTCAACAAAGCCAAGTACTTATTCATAAACATCTCCAGATCCAGTTCAAATCTCGCCTTCAATTCACCATCAAGTGCATCTGTCGCTAAATTCCATAATCGTTGTAGATTTTCGCCCAGAGAAAAACTATCCTCATTTCATCCATCCTATCTCGAATTCAATCGATGTCAAAACCACAAAGTTCTTTAAGTTGAAAATACTGCGGTTTGAACGGAGTAAAAGCTGTAGATCATCAGCGAAAATCGAAAACTCAACTGTTCTTGCCTCGAACTTGTGGAGTTCGCGTGTGGATATGTCTTCATCAACAACTCACGTAACCATCAATCATTACCTGTCAATTTTCAAATCAATTGACGACCACAAATTTTCAAATGATGGTCAACCAGAAACAACCGATCTCCAAACAGAACAAGGCTTCAACTGGACTTGAGCTAGCTCGATCACTCAGATCGACATTGCAGGTAGCTGTAGCAGCGTTTAGGATCAAATATTCGTTCTGATCGCTGGTTCTCCACAGTGGAAATCAACAAACCCTTCAGGATTTTACGCTTTTGGTTCAAGAGAACGCAGCATGAGGGACCCCCTGGCGTGTTTATCATCTCACCTTTGAAAATACGCGCTTCTCGTCAACAATAATTACGATGTCATCTGGATTGTCCAGGTTCTAGCAACAACGCAACTCCATCAGCAATCGGGGTCAATCAAAATAGAACTGCTTCCAAAATATTCAGGCTAACGTTCTTAATGAAATTAAATGATAACCAAGAGACAATAAGACAGATTTGGGAAGCATTTTCATTCTTTGGCTCGCAGACATATCTGACGTTTCAAGTAAAACATGGATGTAAAGACAGAGCTCCATTTGACAACCAGGCCAGGGATGTGACGTAGAAAGCATACCTTGTTTGGATAGGGGAAGTTATCAAATAATGTCGGGTTTATCTTAGGAAGGACAATTTAATATCTTCAGACAGGCCGAGGAAAACGCGTTGCTAAAGTAAATCAAAAATTATGTCGCAAGTAAATGACTCTCTTTCCCCACGGAGTCCACTACATAGGGCTTCAACAAAGATTAGAAAGGTATTGATGATATACACAATTAGGAACAACGACCCTTTCCTACTGAAACTTTCAATGAATAACATTGTAGTATCGAAGGAAGAAATCATTTACCACAGTAACTTTGGCATTTCCGTTAGACAGCTAAGATTCCTTAGGGATTTCTTATAAAATGACAATCTGCCGAGTTTTACGAGATATCTTGTTGTGGTTTATACCTCTGTAGTAATCTATTAAAAAGGGGAATAGTTGGTAAGGTGAAGTCGTTTTATGAATAAAGGTATAACATTTTCAACAATTATATCTTAGAGGGGATGGTAGTTTATTTTAAGTGACTGAGTTACTCTGAAGCTATATGTAAAATTAAAATTGTCAGACTCAGCTTTTTAATTTCGAAAGGCGATTCTATAATTTCTATTTTTAATTTAAGAATTTCAATAAACAACTTAAATTTCAGATTTATAAACTGATTTCTTTCGGCTTTCAAGATGCCGTTATAAAGGGAAGCTCGCAGCCCTTGTTTTCATCGGTCAACGTATGTACATACATGTAGTTTCCCAGCAAGTGTCGTCCACTAAGTCAATTAGTCGTCACTAACGTTCCCTACAACACCCATTCCCAACGCTTGTACTTTTTTAACGATCCCCCGGATAGGTGCGTTCTCATCATGAGAGAAAGAAAAGCAGACCTTAATCGAAAAGGTTGTTTGTTTGGAATAATTTAAGGTACTTGGGTTTAAGGTTGTCCACGGGCGAGGTGAAAGTTGAAGGCTATAATGTTTTTGGGTGCAATATGTGGTGTAGCATGGTGGACTTCCGTTTGTTTGGTATCCCAGATTTCCAAGCAAAAACCGAAAGGGGGGAACCAGCCTCTCGAGCAACTCAAGTGCATCCAAAGAGTTTCAACCTCCATAGTCACTGTTGCAAGCATCAATCTATTACAACCAGAGATTCAGAGACCCTGTTTCTATTTCTAAAAATTTCTCTAAGGTCCTTTATAGACTTAGGATTGGACTTTCATGTGGTCATCACTTTAAATATAATTGTGTGCGACGATTCCAAACCTTATATATGTTTATAAAAAACTTCATAGAAAAATATCGGGGTTCAATACATCTTAAGTAAAAATAAAAAATATTTTTCACCCAAATCAAAGTTTTATGTTAAAGAGGAACCTGGGATTTATTGGGTGTGGTTGAGATTTGATAATTAAGTAAAGCATTAAATCTGTATTAACTCCTCTCAGATTGGATTTATGCTTCTGAAATAGCTCTCTTCTTTTCAATCAAATGTAATGCATGGTCTAGGAATATATATGGAAATTTAGAAAGTTGACAAACTTATGGTCACATGAAACAATCATATGATAACCCTTTAACGTGTCCAAAAAGTCCCTTGTTAAATAAAGAAAGAAAAAGGCTAATAAACATTAAACACCTGTCTGGAAAGTATTTTTATTTGTTCTATAATCTGAACAGAAGCAAAAATTTGCTAATTACTTACTACTTTACGTACGTCTCAAAACTATGACGTGAAAGGACCAGTCGCCCCAACCTTCCCCGAGGTAAATCATACAAAACTGTACGAACTTGATATACTATCTTCGAACTGAGGCTTAGTGACTTCTACTAAATATCATCTGCGAACTACCGGATGATTTTCTTCAAAAGGACCTCCATTTTTCTACGACGTCATCGTTACTGAAGCATGGTGACTTCTCCAAGAACAGAGTTAAAAACAGACTGTTAATTTTTCTTTCTTTACGAGCAAAAGTGGTTTGTACAAAATAAACTAGAGGCAAGGCGATAGGCTAGGCTTTACTTGAATTCAGATTTGATAAATAACCTAAAATTCATACAATGCATAATACTAAAGTGAATCAAGTACCTACAGCAATTAGGTAGTTGATAGACCATATCCATGGAGACGCCTTTTCCCATGAATTATAAGAACATGTGCTTTTAACAGGTCATCATTAGGAGAACTTATAGTTTCAGCACAATCTTTGGTTTCCTTTAGCTTTTCGTTTTCAATCAAAGATTTGAACTTTTCTAGTGGAATAATATAATATCTAAAGTGTAAAAGTAATAAAACATATTTCCATCAAATATGAAAAATTTCTTAAGAAGTGTACCCCACATTTATTTACTTGTTACTTCAATTCACTCAGAGGAGATGAAAAATATAATGGCATGGCTCATAGACAATATCATGAATAGGCCCTTAGTGGTGACCATTATCTATTATATTTTTTACATTACATACCAAGAAACATCTAGGATAATCATAAAATATCACATCTTTCAGCCATTCAAAAACCATATCAAGAGATTTGTCGCCAGCAACCAAATTTCCCCACCTGCCCCCACCCCACCCCATGTTATATTGTTAAGCTGAAGCTGGTTGTAGTCTCACCATAAAGTGATTGAACCATTTGAACATAAAGAGTAGACAATGTGGTTAAGAATCAGACTTGTTAACGTTGAGGAGGTTGTTGATATGATTGCACAAAGTTATTAGACCAGTCGTCTCGAAGTCAGAGAGTCGCCAGCTTTTATCATTTGATATAGATCAATACCTACAACTGGTACAATAATTGCAACTAGGTGATGAGGGGTCATTAAGTACTAATTATCATGCATCGCATTCCACAATGAAGCTCTCAATTAGCTTTTAGAGCTTTTAACAAGTAGAGTAACAGTCAATGCAATAGGTGCCACCTAAAAGCTCTATCCTAATCAGACATCATAGTTGTCACGAATAGTACTATCATCATCATCATCACCATCATCATCATCATCATCATCATCATCATCATCATCATCAATGCCATCATTATCAATGCCATCTTTATCATCATTATTGGCTTCCATAACTTGTGTTTGGTCTGTCTTTTTTTCGTTACATCTGTTCCCCCCCGTTATAGCACATCACTGATACTAATATTCCAGAAACGGTCATTTCTCAGGTAAATACGGTCAGAATTTCACTCCCTCTAATCCTACATGCAGGGAAGGAATAAGAACAAGAATCGAAGGCTTTTAAAGTTTTGTTGATAGCATCGTGATCGGTGCCTAATTTACCTACACAGATAGAGTAGACTTACATAGTCTGTATTGCTTTTACAATATTTTGTAGTCAGAAATTGAGCAACTAGATTTTATAAACTACAAGGGTTTCCTGTAAAACATTCAATGTGCTGTTACTGAGTTGTTCATTTTCTTGCTGATCGTCAAAAGTGACATTTGGGCTGAGATTGTATTTACCTTCTTGTATCGCTCCTCTTTGCCCTTTATGTATCCCTGTAAAGTAGTAGATTTAGTTAGTTGTGCATTGTTATTACTATCACTTCCCTATTGATACGCTGTGTCCGATTCCCCTCTTCCCCTATTCCACTTCAACTTTGAATTTGCAATGACCCTGCATAGTGGCAAAACAACTAACAAAAGTTGACATGCCTTATTGTTTAGGTATGCTACTGTAGTGTGTCGATGGAGAAGAGACTGTTGGAGTGGATTAAAATTTTTCTGAGGGGGACGCAAAAGTTCTTCATAGGATACCCTTTACTTCTTACTAACTCTGTGGACTTTGTTGTTATAGCATTCTTCAAATTTTATATTAATGAAGGTTTGTTCATGCGTAAAGACATCCTGAATTATTCTACATCGTTTGGTACCTGCTTGACATGTCCAAGAGGAAAATAGCTTCTGTTTTCAGTATTCTGAAAAATGTCAATTATTGAGCATTGTCTCTGACTAAATGCTGCATCGCATAATGAAAGAACTATCTAACCCATAAATGTTTCCTATTTCAAGTTTCAAAACATTGCTAGTAGGTTACTGCATAGAGAAATCTATTTGACTAGATTTACCCAAACTTGGTTTTTCAAAACCTAGGATAGCTGCTACCTATCAAATTTTCCTCAACTTCCAGTTGATTATCACGAGAGCACAATTTTAGTTATGATAGGGAAGTGTTGGGGGTTAGATTTTCACTAAGAAACTTGCCATAATTAAGAAAAAGCTTGGGAACAAAACTCGTAAACAGCAGAATACAAACACTTTTTGACTGATAATAATGTGTTTATTTCATTGATTAGCATAACAAATAGGGTAGAACGAACCGTGTAGCCTTTCGGATAATTTTATTTTGCATGTAGGACTACATCATGCTATATAATACTTGATCGAAGAGGTATCTGCCTCGCACAGATTCACCTATCTTTTAAGGGTCATAGATTAGGTAGGTAACCTCAAGGATTGGAATATGCTTTCAAACAAATGTCCCTCCCTCCTTACAGCTTCTACCGTATGCTGCAGGGTTTCAGTTGATACATGTAAACGCTCTGGTACACATAATCAATTTGTCTTTCTTTCTATCTGTCCACCAAAGTTATGTTCATATGTTTAACTATAGAAAGCATTTCTTCCTAACTAGCTGACTTTTCAATTCTCTGCTGCCCAAAGTGGCACAAGTGATATTTAGGACAAATGCACACCAGGGGAAGCAAGATCTATCAGATCGCAACGGCCCCCCATTATGAAATCTTTGGGGGAGCAAATTATTTTCCCCGAGAAAGTTGTTAATATTTGTCTAGTACATTTACAAGTAAGTAAAACTAATACTGATAAAAAATCATCAAGTTAAAAGAACTCTATTTACACAGTAAAAATTGACTTTGTTCTTGGCGAGCTTTCGCAACTTACCCTTGACTTTACTAAATAGTGTAATAGTAAAGTCGACATACAGATAAGTCGATCTCGAATTCTCACCACCACCAGCAACCAACTTTTTTTGTTTCGCTATTAGCTTTATCATGCCATTTTCCTTAGATAAATGCTAGTGGTGGTAAGGATTCGAGATATATTCCGAGATATTGTCGACTTTACTATTACACTATTTAATATGTTGATTTATCTTGTAGCTAAAGAAAATTACGTTTATATTTAACGTTAAAGAATATGATATCATAAACAAGTAGGAAGTTGACAAATGTCCAATTGCCATTCGAATTGTCATTATTACAATAGCGTTTTCTTGCCAACCCAAAATTTAGCACAAATTTTTATATTTAAAAGATAATAAATGCCTGATTGACTTCAAGGATCTATTTAAAAAGAAATTTTCCTAATCTGTACCAAAGAAACCAAGTTTTATATCAATTATTTTACTTGTAGATGTTTTGTGTTTTTTGTGCTGGACTCGTCGTCGGTGATAATTATGACGTCATTATTGGCAAAGGTTTAGAAGAGTTTTTCTGAATAGATTTGAGGCTAAGTAAGAAGTTTCAAAGTGATTGGGCACGTTGTACATGAGAGATCTAGGAAAAGATAGAGCCGTGAGCCTCAAGGCTCCTCAGTGGGAGATAGGGTCAACATTCCTTGTACCATTCGAGTGCAGTACGATTGCAAAGTATTCTGGGTATAACGTTTACATCCCTACGGTCACCACAGGTCCTTTGAAACGATTTCTACGTTTTAGTATCCATTGTCAGGTGATTGTCATTTAAGGATTGTCTATCATTTAGGCTGAATTCATTCTGTACAACGCCATAAATACCTATTTTTGCCATTTTTTTGGGCTGTTTACATCGAAAAACTACTAAGCTTTCTTTCTATGACCAGGTGCGTACATCATGCTTTATCATTCATTTTCTTTCAATGCAGCAATGTATTCAAATGTGACTTAATTAGATTGTAGCACAACGTTTGCACTAGTGGATAGTTTTTCCTTAATAAAATCAATACTAGAAATGATTGTCCCCTTATTTGATGTAAAGATTAAATAAGCTGAGATTTTAAGCATTGTCAGAGGAAATGAATTTTGTTCCGCTCTTCTCCTCACCATTTGGATGTGACACGAAAAATAGAGAAAACCTTTTAAATTACCTCAACTCTAATGTTATTTTAGGGACAACCTTCGCATTTCATTATCACAGTATACAGTATATTTCACAAACAATACCTTACTTATTTTCATAAACTTTGATAAAATTTTTTCTACGCGCTCAATCTTAGGCAGAGTGATGATCTCGAATAAGCTAAGGATACCAAAAGATTTATCAACCTGACTCTCTCATGCTAGTTTAAGCAGCGATCCTTTTATGGTAGTGTTTAATTTGTTGCTCTCGGGGCCCCGTGGTGTCATCAAGAAGGAAACGCGATCAAGTTCGTTAAGTTCAAGAAATACCCTAGTGACACCCCCTGCTTGATGCAAGCCTTGGCAACAAGTCCATAACTCCATCAGAGCAACTACCATGCATTATTTAATAGAACTTATCAGCTTTCAAGAAAAACATGATCTCTTCAGTGCTGTAGCTCAAATTCTCGGCAGTTACTCGAGAAAACAGTTTCTCCTTAAGCCTTTGGAAAGATTTTGTTGCCCTGGTAGGCCATTTTCTGATTTACGAAATCTGTATAACTCGATTCCGTTTTTGCTATCGAATTTTAGTCTAAACGAAAATGTCTTAAACCGTTCACAATTGTTGATATTGGCTACTGTTAGAATGGCAAGGAAACGACTCGAGTAGTAGAGGTTAAATAGAAGTGCCAACGTTAGTCGGCTGAATGACAGATTTTCACTCTGAGATAAAAGAACGACGGCAATTGCGATTCTTTGCTATCTAATTAAGCATTCGTGGCAACCTTTGCTTTTTCAGAAAGAAAGAAATCTCAACTATCCTAATAATGTGAATAGTATGACGGAAAATACTGCACGGTAGTTAAAGTCAATACATCAACCTGACACACTTTATGGAATTTTAAACCACACAAGAGTCACCATCTCATATCCAGATGTAAAAACAATGAAAAATTTGCTGTGTTTGTTTTGTTAGTCATTTTTCAGAACTAAGCAATAACATAAGATCGATCAAGACTTCTATTTGGAATTAATCTCCTACTGTAGGATAGAGAATGTAGTAGTGATATCTCATTTTAAGAATTATCTTTATAGTCGACCTCGTTTCGATGAAGATAATTCAGTGTTATGTTGTTGTCACCCTTTTGTTTATATAAACAAAGATTTGTAAGCAATGTGAAATTCCATTCATTCCGAAAACGAAACAAGTTATAACTAGGCCTGCGGTGATTTTTCCATCATGCCAAAAGAAAAAATAAACAACAAAAAAACATAAAGAAAAGAGAAGAAAAAAGAGAAGAAAATGAAAAAATGGACATTCTACAAGCAAAATAATTTAAGAGACATATTTGGTTCTGAATACATTAAATAGGAATTTGTTTTTGCCTTATCGATTGTCAACAAGCAAAAGGAAAGCAACAAATTAGCCTTAAAAGAGAGCAAGTGTAGCAACTTGGAGACTTGGTCACAATATTGTGTTACCTGGAATGTTATTACGTCATGCTTAGCGAGGAAACTTGGCCAATCAGTAACAACAGCCACACTGAAAATTACAGATTTCTACCTAAGAAATGCTATCACGTTATATCGACTTTAGCATTTTTGGATGGTTTACTGTCAACGAAATTAAGGCAATTTCTGATTACAAGGCAGCAGCATGTTGAATACCTTTTTAATTAACCGCGTAATAAGTATGAATAACTCCTATATAGCGTACTTGATGATAGAGAAAAGTTTTATGAAAATCTACAGCCTCTCATTAGGAAATAATCGCTACAACATAATCATCAATGTACTACGAATTACATGGATGCTCAATCATTATGCGTGATATGCAAACAATCTGGCAATTTAAGTGGCTGTGGTAGATGGTGTAGGGCTTTGGATTCATGAAGCAATGGTCGTAGCTGGATCGTTGCACGCGTGCGCTGTTGTGGCTTGGAGTTATTTTGTCCTCTACTATGACAAACGTCACACCATATACCCTTTATATTTTTCCATATCCTCTAAGCTTATTTACATGTTAGCATAATAATGCAAGAAATAATTTTTCATTATCTCCATTAACGAAACATTAGCAGATACGTATGTGTTATTTCGCAACAATCTGTGCAATTACAGTTATCCACTACTATGAAGGAGACCTTGAAACCCTGATGCATTGATACAATCCATTGGATTAGAAAGTAAACTGCTGTTCTTAGCCAATGATATAGTGCTAGATACTATTTTGTACGTTGTCGCTTGTCTATTTTGAAACCTAATGCTCCTTGCATCATTAAGTTTATAGCACAGTTGCACCTCTCTGCCACTTGGAGATCTCTGCCAACAGCCGCTTGGAAATCTCTTAACTGAAAGCTTCGTTCACCCCTTACGATGGCGCTCTCTTACACTTAAAATGAAGTAATTATTTCTTGATCATTCAGAAACAAAGCGGGTGTTGCCTTGTGTTTTGTTTAGGTTAGAATTTTCTGCCTCTTAATTTTTGGACTGTATTGTCAAAGGTAAATCAGCAGACGTGCATGTCGGTAGCCACTGACGGTGGCAAGCAAACTCAATCTGAGAACTTTTTCAATCTTACAGAGCATCCAGTTTTCCATAAGGTAATAATTCTTGCTAGAAAGTCAAAACAGAGCATCTTTTTAGCTTTTACTGTGGATTAAAGCTAAAATGAGTATCGTAACCTTTCCTGCCCTATATTAATAAGGCCACGCGACTTCCATAGTTAATAAACCTGACTTAAGTAATCATCAATCACTTCAAACAAATTTTGAACTTTCAATTTTCAGTATATGTATAGCGTTAGTAGAATATCTATAGAAGAGGGCGACACTAAGTCTACTGTCTTCATTGCATATTGGTGATATTCCCCCTGTAGTAGCAGAAAACTTACCCAGGTACCGAAGTTTTAGAGGGAAATTAGGACACCCAACGCTGCAGTGGTTAAATAAATTCCATTGCGCTTGGGTGAAAACGAAGCTCTGCCCAAGAGAGTAATAGTGTTCTCTTTCCACATAAATGTACACCTGTTACATTTGCAACATGATCAAGTGACAAAGCAATTAAGGTTGGATGTGAAAAGTGTTAATAATTGACAAAATATGGAGGAGGTATTGCTGTTCTGCAAACGATAATGATAACAAAAAGGTGAATCCTCAACTAAATGTACAATGATTATTATTTTAAGTTGAGATTAGATTGTTTTTATGACGTGTAAGCCGGACATTGCAGGTGCTGTAAATCCGATACCTAACGAATCGGCAATAGTAGATTTCTTTCGGTACGATGGTGTAAATTCATTCTTCTTAAGACTCGGTGTGTTAAAGAAGAAAAAATTTATTACATGACTGTTAATTATAGTCGAATTGACATGGCATTGAACATTACAGAACTTGCATTCCTGCCCCCAAATTATAGTTCTTCGCCTCCCACTGCATGGTTTCTTTTTAGAGTAGCATCATAAAAAGAACAAAATGCACATTGCTCTGATATTAGGCTTAAAATGTAGGTCTTTATGATTTAATTGTTAACTATTAACTGTCACCTGAAACGATTAGCAAAAGGCAATCATAACTGATTTATGTAGCTGATTTATAAGCTAATGGCGAAAGGGATATTGAATGCATTTCGTTGTGGTATGAACAGGATATGTTATCTCTTATAAATATGATATGATGTCCTTGCTATTGTTCTTTATATCAATCGATATCCCTTCTAACCCTACTAACATGCCAGGAATGATGTCAACATCGTATGCTCAAACGTAGGTGTAATGCAAGACGCAGAACATAAATCATCTACCATAACAAAGAAACGCTCATTATAAAAATTTCTTGCATTTTCAGAGCGAACTTCATTAGAGGTTCTCTTCTTCATTCAATGCTATAAATGGTGTACATTTCATCGATAGTGACCACTCACGTTCATTTTAACTAAATTATATGCTCGAGCATCTCAAAACAAGCGATCGTTTAAGGTAATTATGAGTATGACTGGACGGGGTTTTGTTCTGTTAATTACTTTACTACGAAGTGTTTCGTCCTAATTAATAGCCTCCTTTTCATTTGCGCTCTGCCTCTTTATGTTTTTCTGTGCACATAATCAGATTAAGCTCACAGAAAGACTCCAAAAGTTTACAATCATAGTTGTTTATCACCCATGAACAGCAAGGCCAGTAACAAAGCAAATTGGCGTGGGAGAACGAACCAACTTGGGCTGCTTTGCATGATAGAGGGGTAGCCTTCTCTCTATATCTGTGCAATTCTAATTCGCTATTGGTCCCCCCTTTTCTCTCCAGTACCTAGTACTTTCTGGAAAAAACGAAAATTGTCGACATCGGGTAAGAGAGTATACGAAGCAACAAACTCAAGCCTCCCCCATAGTCCTTTTTTCAATTGCAATAGCTAGTCTAGAAAATTCTGATTAAATATTGACAATTAAATTATCCGAAAAGTTTGTTGATGGTACAGAACAATAAAACTGCACGAAATAGCGAATTCAGTTTGTACTAAAAACCTTTTTTCGTTTGACACTCCTCAGAGTACATTCGTCAGAAAATAACCGAAAGGGAATCAACGAAATTATTTGCCCAACTGTGTTTTAC